>JASDQU010310006.1:119029-142025 GCA_032191745.1 Picea mariana | reverse complement strand
CCAAAATCCTTCATGGTGAACTCCCCAGGCGGATCTCCCCCAGTTGGAGACTCTCAGGACTTCTGGAGGATTTCAGAGACCTTATCCACCCCAATCTCATACTAATCCCTTCTCATGTGAAACAAGACGCTAACAAGGTTGCGGATCACCTGGAAAATATTGGAACTGACTCAAAGTCAGAACTCATATATTGGCAAGCCCATCTCTTTGATGATATAGACCTCTCAAGGCGTTGCAGAGACCTTGCAAGCAGAGATTTCCCAGCCCCGGATGGGTGACATGTAGTAGCTCCTGGACACCTGGCTCAGCACTAAGCCATAACATAAATGATGATGGCCGCCACCCTCCCGCCCTGCATTTACGATGGTAGACGACCATAATAGTCGATATACGGTGGAGGGACACCTCCCTCGCGCGAACACTCTTGCTCACAGCGCACTCAGCATGCCAGGGTTTATGGATTGCCAGGTGAATCCGGCCTTTGGCAATTTGTTTTTTCGAGCGCCTGGACAGAGTTGGTCTGCTCTCGCTTCGGCTCTCCCTTTCATCTGGGAGCTCTGGTGCAGCTCTGTTTCCTTCTCGTCCTGGCTTACTCTCATCTCACTGCATCCTCACTGTATTGTTATATATTCCTTGGAAATTGTGACCAGGAAGCGGGCCAGGCCTCGCCATGGCTCGGCCTGGTACACCCACAAAGCGCAGCAGCAAAGGAAGGAGAAGCTGGAGCGCACTCTGTCGTTGGCGACCTCTATCCTCTGAAAGAAGGCTCGAGCTGACTAATTGGCTCTGCATGCCATCATTGCGGAGACTGGGGCCGGATGTAGCAGTGAAACCATGACAATTAAGTTTGAAAACAGGCCAGAGGATGGTGATGCGAATGCGTTCCCTACCTGTTACGTGGAAGAAATACCGTTCATGGAGGAATTGGTGACCACCTCGGAACCCCAAGCCATGGAGGCGAACCACCAGGATGGAAGCGGTCCTAAAATTGAACTGGCAGATGACATCCCTGGGTGCATTGTCGAGGAAATTTCGTGGCCGGGTGACTACAGCCCCACCAGCCATGCTATGCAGGCAACGTTCGAGGAAGAAACTCGGGACAAAGCTAGAGCTGAAGAGAACGCGGACGAGAATAGCCCAGCGAGAAAGGAGGAAGCGGCTGGTGCAGAAATGATGGAGCTCGAAGCCGGAGATGGAGCGATCGTGGAAATGAGGGACATAATCCTCGACGACACGTGTAATGGCTTGCATGGTACTTTCCTCCGTGCAGAGCATCTAGCTCTGGTGTTCAAACTCTGAGGCCACATGGCAGACCTGGAGCACAGAGCCCTTCTCATGGGCCAGCGTCTAGACCTGCTCCTTGACATGTACTCCAATGCTCCAACAAAGAGGAAGTGCCCTCTTTGTGTGTAGGCATTCGCCATCCCAGCTGCGTCCACGTGGCAGACAAGCAAGGGCGACGGGTCACCGGGTATCTAGGTCTTCTATGCTATTTTGTTTCTTTGTTTTATCTTGCTACTGTTACATGTTCACTTGGACTATAGCCATCTGTCCTGGTTTCCTCCGGGCATGACAGAGGGCAAAACTGTTCTCCAAACCATGCTTGTTTCCGGTAAAACGACAACATTTTTGGTGGCTTAGACCTATATCTCTGTACATTCTGTCAAGATTTCTTCGATAACTTAATATAGCAAGTTCCACCTTTTTTATTTAAAAAAAAAATATTTTAACAAATTATGAAGAAGAATAATTGAAGAATAATATTTTTATAAGCTAGTGTATATGACATGTTAAATGTGATGAATGAAGATTGATTTTTTAATTATTATTAATCAAATTTTTAAGGTGTAATTTATTTATTATTATTTCATTTTATGTCAAGTTTTACATTTTGAGTGTAATTGTTTTTTTAATTTACTAGACTTTATTTATGTTGCTATTATTTTATTTTTTAATTAAGTTAACTTTATTTTTATAATTGTTAATTTTTTTTTATAATGTAGGCTTATTTTATTTTTTAATTGAACCAACTTTATTTTTATTATTGTTATTATTTTTAATGTAACAGTACCTAACATAATTCTATCTTCTCAACATCTCTCCTATAGTGAGTTGTAGAGCACCTCATACAACAAAATTGAAATTAAAATTGAAGTTACATTATATGCATTCTTTATTATTTATATAAATGATTTTTTTTATATATAAATATATATTTTTTTTATATAAATATTTTTTAAAGTTTAAATTTATAGTTGAGATATTTTGTTTATTTTTTCTTTCCTTTTTTGAGATTTTTAAAGGTGATTAACTTTTATCAATAAGATCATCAATATTTATATGAGTACATAGGTGGATTAACTTATGTTCAACATACCAGTTTTCTTTTGAATGGACATAATATATTGGAGGACCATGAAACTTATCATTCAATAGCTCATGGCCATGTATTGGCCATGCATTAAGATAAAAGGGATGATGATGAGTTTTTGACATTTAGAAAGGGCACATACAATGCATGTGGATCACTCCATGGAATTGGATGACGAATAATTTAGATAACATGTGTTAGTGGAACAATGTTTCTTGTAGACAACACATGAAAATAGTGGTTTCCATTATACTTTGTAGATTTGTATTGCAAGGTTCTCTCTCTATATATTGGTTTCATCTCCTTATTAGTCCCTGCCGTAGGGACTATTGTAAACATTTTTTGTTTTGTATTACTCTCTCACACAAACCAAGAAATTTAACCCTAAGTTTTTAGGTTCTATTTCATTTACACTTTTCTATCCCTATTAAATAGGTACATGATTTGTTTTAACCAATAGAAAAGTTTAGGGTTATATTTGGCTACATACCGAGTTAAGGGATGAGGAAAGGAGTTTTAAACTTAGGAAACTATGGTTTTAAACTTACGAAGCTATGGTGTACATATTTTGAGGTGAACTAATACTATCTCCAGTGATAACATTAGTTAGTTAACAGTTTTTGTTAGCATTGCATATCCTAATATTTCCTTGAACCATCTTCCCATAGCCTAGTTGCTGATCTTCAATTGCCACATACAATGACATGCGAACTTTGGTGGCTTTGTCCAGCCTTTCCTCCTGGCTTCAAACCAATATCCGCCTCTATTTCCTCCCTTCCACTTGGCTTCCAACCAACATTTTCAACATCCATTTCCTCTGATCCCTGCAAACCAACATCTGTCCATTTCCACTAGACTTGTCACTAGTCTGCATAACTACAACAAGAACATGTCAGGTTTAGAATGCAACATTGCTTAAAATTTTTCTCATTTGGGATATATATTTTCATATTTTCTCATTTTGAGATATATATTTTCAGTAAATTTCTTGACCGTGCAAAAACAATTATAGGGTGCTTATCCCATTTTCCCTTCTTCAAGACTTGTAGGCACCTCATGATGTGGAAATGAATGTACATATATATGTGGCTCGATTGATTGTTCCCTCTATTTTCTGCATGAATGTTATCGCATGACCATCCAACTGCGACATTGCCTCCATGAATGCTTCTGCATTACCTTACAAGTGCTAAGCCTTCTAGATGCCTATTTATTAATGTCTCTTCTTCACCGCCTCCTTTTAACGAATATCCATTCCATTAGACTAGGTTTATGTACCTTAGCTCATAGTTACAGTTCCATTTTTAGAACCATCAACATCTAAACTCATAGAAATAGGTCCTTGTTACCTCCTTCTATTATATTATGTGATCGTTTATTCCCTTAACCTACATACCTTGATTTATTGCCATGCATACATCTACAACCAAAGAACTATCAAAGGTGATGAGTCTAGAGAAACATTTTATGAACATCGAAACAAGGATCCTATCATGAGGGTGTTACAATTAACAACCACACAATGAGCTACGATATTGACCCAACTCATCATTTCATATTGATGGAGATGATGAACAAATGCATATTCCAAAGAAAAAAATAGTTTGCGATGAACGTCCACAATCTTGCTAAACAAGTTCAAGGAAGGAAATCATGAAATAAGAAATGGTATGAGACCAAAGGAAATCACAGGCATCCTCAAGAATTTGTCCTTCCACCTCTCCAATCGCAACCCTATGCAGTCTAATCCAATCCATGTACATGAATAATAAACTAGCTAGCAAGGGAGGGGAAGATGTGCATAGAGTTGAAAATACCACACATATTATCATCTGCATATGCCCCACTCATCGATTCCCTTAAACTTCCATGACATAGAATCATGGCTAGAAAGTGCAATTTATTGGCTTGCGAAGGACATGTTTTATTAATTCTTTAGAATGGATACCTCCCATTATTAATTCACAATGTTAGCATTCATGCTATTTCTAACAAACAAGTAGAACAATATGTTTGATGGGATTTTCTATCATTGCATGATTTGAGTAGATTGGTTATGTCATTGTCCAAGTAGGAAGATACCTTTCTATATTGCCTTTACAAATACCTGAGCATGGGTGGGAGGAAGTAGTGGGCGAGAAGTTTTTCCTTCACCTCTAACGCATTTTCCCTTGCAATTATATTTCCATCTTGATTTGTTGTCCCTTGCAATTATATTTCCATTTTGATTTGTTGTTGGAAAATCTGTGGGATCATTCACTGGCTATGAATCAAATAAATAAATAGGTTCAATTCAAAATGAATCACTGGTTTGGGTCAATGGATAAATGATCCAGAGCATATGGTTATAAAATTGGAAAAGGAAATGTATTTGGGACTAAAACCAATGCCTTCAATTTACCACTTGGCTCCGTGTCTTGTAGTTTTGCTAATTCCTTAGGTGATTTTGCAAACTTTCATCAAACCAACAAACTTTCATATGTGTTGCGTTCTGTTGCTTTTACTCCTCAAGGTTGCACTGAGTTGAACCCTTGACCTGGGTGGGAATGCCCAAGAGTGCGTGGTATCCCTCACACATGCTAATGGACAAATGATAGAAGATAGATGGAAAACATGCATCATAAGACTTATGGACAACATGCAGTCCAAATGCATGCATAATATACTAGGAACACGGGTAATCATCAAAAGGTACTATGAACAACCACGTTGCAGTATTTCAAAGTATTTAAATATGAAAGAATGAAATCATAAGTAGGCTGGTTCATTTTTCAAGAGTTAATTGTATTTTAAAACGACATAATTGGATAGTTTTAGTAAGTCAATAGAGGATATTTTGCTAGTTTTTAAATAGATGTACTAATGCATTAGTTAATTAATTTATAGTCTTGCATTAGTAAATTAGTCTTGCTTTCGGTCTTATTGTTGGCGACAGTTTTGTTATGTATATTAATAACTAGAATACTTATTATTATATCATTTATTTATAAGATTAATATATGCATGTATCATATTTTATACACATTATTAATATATTATTTCATCATTATGTTCTATAGATTTATAATTACTAATGGTATTTGATCGTATGGAGCATTGGAGTGTATTTGAAACATTAATCCATTGTATATGATACATGACTTCTATGTAAATACATTTAATGGAATGCAATAAGGTTTTCTTCGTTAATATGTTATTAATATATTATCTCATCATTATGCTCTATATATTTATAATTACTAATGGTAAGGTATTTGATCGTATGGAGAATTGGAGTGTATTTGAAACATTAATTCATTGTATATGATACATGGCTCTTGTGCAAATGCATCTAATGAAATGCAATATGGTTTTCTTCATTAGTGTGTTATTAATATATTATCTTACCATTATGCTTTATATATTTATAATTATTAATGGTATTTGACTGTATGGAGCATTGGAGTGTATTTGAAACATCAATCCATTATATATGATACATGGCTTCTTTGCAAATGCATCTAATGGAATTCTATAAGGTTTTCTCCATTAATGTGTTATTAATATATCATCTCATCATTTTTCTCTATATATTTATAATTACTAATGGTATTTGACCCTATGGAGCATTGGAGTGTATTTGAAACATTAATATATCGTATACATGGCTCCTATGCAAATGCATCTAATGGAGTGAAATAAGGTTTTCTTTATTAGTGTGTTGTGGTAAAACAACAAAATTGCCGTGTAAATGCATCCAATGAAATGCGATAAGGATTTCTTCATGTGTTGTGTAATGCAACAAAATTATGTAAAGAAATAATCTAAATAACAAAATTATGTAAATAAATAATCTAAATGTTTTTCTTTGTATCAATACGAAGAACTACCATAGAAATTTAAAATATGTTCTATTAACAATGATTTTAGCCAAGTTACAACTATCACAACAATTTAAAATATGTTCTATTAACAATGTTTTTAGCTAGGTTTCTAATGAATACATTTATGATTTGTAATTTCATTTACAAGTCTATGGGACATTTGTAATTATATCATGCTTATGGATGGAGATGATGGTATATTTTGTCATTATATCATATATCATGCTTGTGTGTGGATGGAGATGATGATATATTTTGTCATTATATCATGCTTGTGGATGGAGGAAGGAATTTTTCTAGATCAATATTGATACTAATGTGTAATGTGTGTGCTAGAGTTGAATATCTAGTTCTAATTGAAGTATGGATCAAATTTGATGTTTTTGTTTTCTTATTTTAAAAATAATATTAATACTTAACATTTCTAAATCATTGAATTTAATTTTATTTCAAACTTCCAACTTTTTATCAATTTAAATTTCCAACTATTTATAAGTCATATAAGTTTTAATGTCTCCCTTTGTTTTGGTGAACCAATCATAATGATTATGTAAAATCTTGTTTTCTAGTTATGATCTTTTCTTTTAAATATTGTTTTCCTTAGTTCTCAATTATATTGATGTAGTAAGTTTTCCATTCTTTAATACAAGAAAGTTTACATTCATTGTAATCCTTTTATATATTTAAATTGAATTAATTTGTCTAAGGCACAATGAGTGGGAGTATTTATTCTACTAAATTCATTTAGTATTTGCACTTTTTTCTAGCATTTATCACATGTATAGGCATGCAACAACAAGAATGAACATAATTAGAAAGATTTGAAAACTTTTGGAGCCAATAATATACTCTTTTTTTGTCAATCATATAAGTCACTATTGATAACTTTTAGAAACTCTGGGCTTTTCAAGAGTTACATTATCTATTTTCAATGTTGTTCTTTGCCACATGTGTAACTAGTTCTAGCACAACACGATTTCATATTGGTTGAAATAAAATATCCCCATGAATACCTTGATCACTCCCTTGGTGTCAACCAACCCCACATCCTCTACCTAAAGCTCGTTCACACCTCTCACATCAGATGATGATGGATTAAAAAATATATCTATATTGTTCAAGCCCATATCAAAGATGTTTTTTATCATATAAACAATCAACAATTAAATCTTAATCAATGCTAACCCAAATCTAATGCAATCTTATTTCAAATGTGTATAGAAAAATAATCCCATTTACTTCTCTTATGTTGATCCAATCCACATAACAAATGATCAAATCATAAACACACATAAATTTCCCTTTAGTTGGCTTGAAGTTTCCATCACATTAAGATCACACATAACACATATAATTGTTGCAACTTGAGAAACATGAGTTTTAGAAAATGTAAAATATGATATACACAATTTTTATTTCTCATTTTACAATAGTTATGTTAAATAAAACACAATTCAAGCGATGATATAGAAAAACACTTTGTTGATATTCTCACCAACTTCAATGGACTTAGAGGACACATTAACATGTTCTTCTTTTGATTGAGACTTTATTTTTAGGAAGTGTGAAACATGTCAATAATTTTTTTTTTTTTTTTTAACCACATGGCAATTTCAACTCTTACCAATCAATCTCACAACCATTACCCTCTTAGTTCCACCTCTCTTTCCACTAGTGACATCGACATTCACATGTTGCATGTGCAATTCAAGCCCAAAGCCACCGAAGGCAACCAATGATGAGATCTTCACTCGCAATTGCTCCACTAACATAATGATGAGTTCGTACTCCAATAACAACTCCACACTAGAGATAGAAAACTTTCATTATTACCTCATCTTATGTGTATATCCCTAATTCGCTTTAGCATTTCTATTCACCCATTACAAAGGTATGCTAGTTTAATAGTGAAAAAGAAATAAAATAAAAGAACAATAAAGATCATTTTGAAGAAATAAAGATAGAATTTTTAAATAAGTGAATAAAAAAGTTCTAATGAAAGGTTCAAGTGAGTTTTATGATAAATTTTTTTTTTTTTAATTCAAATTATTTTTATAAATACATTTTATTTTAATTAATTATAAAAAATTAAAAACATTATCATCATATTTATATCTTAAAACCCTATTTTAATATGGAAAAAGATTTAAATCTTATACATTTCTCATACATTATAAATATTTTAAGAAATATATCATAAAATTATTTACAGTTTAATTTTAACATTTACACACATCATAATACATAGAGATTAATCAAATTAAATTTTAAAAAATTATAGTATTCAAATTAATTATTATTTTTTTTAAGTAAAAAAGTAGAACCTGCTATATTAAGTTATCAAAGAAACATAGACAAAATATACATAGATATAGTTCTGAGCCACCAAAAATGTTGTTGTTTTACCGGAAACCAGCATGGTTTGGAAAACTATTTTGCCCTCTGTCTTGCCCGAAGGAAACCAGGACAGATGGCCATAGGTCAAGTTTACATGTAGCAACAACATGATTAAACATAAAACAAAGCAAAGAAGAACCTAGATACCCGGTGACATGTCGCCCTTGCCTGTCTGCCATGTGGACCTGGTTGGGATGGCGAATGGCTGCGCACAGAATGGACATTTCCTCTTTGCTGGAGCATTGGAGTACGCTTCAAGGAGCAAGTCTAGACGCTATCCCATGAGAAGGGCTCTGTGCTCCTAGTCTGCCATGTGGCCTCAGAGTTCGAACACTAGAGCCAGATGCTCTGCACGAAGGAAAGGACCATGCAAGTCATGATTACCTGCGTCGTCGAAGATTTCGTTCCCCACTTCCATGTTCATCCCAGCTCTGGCCTCGATCTCAGTCAGTTCTGCACCGACCGCTTCCTCCTTCATCCCTGGTTTGGTCTCGTCCGCGTTCCCTTCAGCGCAAGCCTTGTCCCGAGCCTCGTCCTCGATCGTTACCTGCTCAGCATGGCTGGTGGGGTTGTAGTCACCCATCCACGATATCTCCTCAACGATGCACATAGGGAAATCATCATCCGTCTCATCTTTAGGACCGCTACCATCCTGTAAGTCCGACGCCATGGCTTGGGTTTCCGGGGTGGTCACGAATTCCTCTATGAATGACATTTCTTCAACAAAGCAAGTAGGAACCTCGTACGAGGCACCACCCTCCAGACTGCTTCCTGGCTCAATTGCCATGGTATGACTACTACGCGTTGTCCCAGTCTCAACAATAATGGCATGCAGAGCCAATTGGTCAGCGCGAGCCCTCTTTCGGAGAATGGAGGTTGTCATCGATAGAGCGCGCTCCAGGTTTTTCCTCCTTTTCCTTTGCTCTTTGCGGGTGTACCAGGCCGAGCCACGACGAGGCCTACCTCGCTTCCTGGTCATTGTTGCTGAGTGATGTATAACAATGCAGAGAGAATGCAACGAAACGAAAGTGAGCCAAGATGATAAGGAACCAGAGTTGCACCAGAGCTCCCAACCGACAGGGAGGTCCAAAACGAGAGCGAACTAGCTCTGTCCATGTGCTCAAAGTTTCAAATTGCCAAATGACGGATTCGCTTGGCTATCCATAAACCCTGTCATGCTAATTGCAATATGAGCGAGAGTTTTCGCACGAGGAAGGAGTCCCTCCTCCGTATAATGACTATAATGGCCGGCTACCATCGTAAATGTGGAGAGGATGGGTGGCGGCCATCAGCATTTATGCTATGGCTCAGTGCAAAGCCAAGTAGCGAGGCATTGTCGCATGTCACCCCATCTGGGGCTTTAATTATTAATTATTATGTTTAACTTTACATTGCAATTATAAATCATGTACTAAATATTCAAAACAATAAATTCTCACAAGTAAGCAGTAAAAAGTGTAATATAGTTATTAGTTATTAAAATGGAAAGTAATTATAATGTGAATTTTTTTTAGACATTGTTAAATATTAAAAATTATTGTAATTTATTGATTATGAATATATATATATATATATATATTTATATTTATATTTATTTATTAATTAATTAATGATTAATTTTTCATAAATTACTCAAACAGAAAAGTAAAATGAAAATAGTCCACTTTTAACATTCATATTTATAAGTGTTAAAATGTGAGAATAAAATTAGTATTCAATGAGTTACATAACATACTATATGACTTAGGAAGTTTGAATTAAACCCATCATTCAATAAATCCCATAACCTCTCTTAAAATTAAAATTGCACTTGACATGATTTAAAAAAAAAAATTACTCATCCCAATATCACTGTGTAAAGTTAACTATGAAATATATACATCATGAAATCCACTTAACTTGTTACTTCACTTAAAGTAATAGTAAGGATTTTGTTATAAGTAAACTTTGAAATCCACTTAACTTGTTAGTTCACTTAAAGTAATAGTAAGGATTTTGTTATAAGTAAACTTTGCAGTATGTTTACAATCATATTAGTCATATCAAAAGTTGAATTTTGAGTTTTTTGATTTTTTTTATAATAAGATAAATTAAATATATATTTTAAAAGTAACAAAATGTATCATAACTTATACATTTATATATTAATATTTTTTATTTTAAATATATAGAATTTGTTTAATTAGTTTTTGGTTAATATAATTGTTAGATTATTTTTTAATATCAGTTTTTAATTTCTGTTTTTAGTCATTTCTTTATTGTAGTTTGAATGATTAAAGTAGACATAGCATAGTTTTCTTTTACGCAATTTATTTTTATAGATTAAAATGCAATTAAATTTCTTAGTTAAATAATGATGATCTCATTATGTTGTTGATGGTTTATACATGAATATGCAGGGTATTTAACATTACTTTTATCATGGCTAAGTTTTCATTGGATTGTTTACTCCACACCTTTCATTTTTCCATTGAGATTAGTGTTGAGCTTATACCATCGTCCTTTGTTGTCAAGTGTCATCGAGATATCATCCGTCACCACCGAAGGCATTCACACAACCACCAACATTATATTTGAATTGTCATAGGTTAAAAGAATAGTTTTCCTGCTTTCATAGATATAGTTTCTTGCTTTCATAGCTTAGGAAATAGTCTTATTTTCTGTTATAGGATAGATAGACTTTGCTTTGATAGATTAGATAGTAGTTTGCTTATCATAGATTAAGAATTAGTTGTTAGTCTTTCTTGATTTCAATAGAATAGATTTCCTTTCATGCATTTCATTGAGCATTTATGTTTCCTTTCATGCATTAGAAATAGTTTTGCATTAAGCATTTAATCCACTTGCCTCTTAGGCTAGATAGTTGTTCAATGAGAAGTTTTACTTTGATTGCTTGCAGTAGTTAGTTGCCTTTGCTTACTTGTCTTTTTCTTTAGTAGGTTAGTTAGGTGTCTTTGCTTACTTGTTTATTTGCTTTAATAGGTTAGATAGGTGTCTTTTCTTACTTGCTTATTTATTTGCTTTCATAGGGTAGTTGTTCATTGAATGTAGGTTGGCAAGTTAAAGAAGTTTGCTTTTGTCATTTGCTTATTGATATGCTTAGATAGTTGTTTATTGCTTATTGTTGAACTAGTTTTCTTTATATAGGATTTTACTTGCTTTCTTAGGAACTATCCATCGACCCTTGGCCCAAAAAAACTTAGGTTACCTAGTTTCATTTTGCTTAGTAGGGTTTGCTCATTAGATATCTTTGCTTGAGTAGATTAGCCTTAGATAGTTGCCTTCCTTAGTTAGTCTACACTCCTACCAACCTTCTACCTTTGGCATATATTTTGCTACAACTCTAAGTTAACTTACCCCAGGTTGAGAATTTAATTAAGGGGTTTTACAGTGTTTTTAGTGCATATAGAACACCCATCATTTTTGGCGTTGTTGCCGGGGAGTTGTCTGAAGGTAAGAAGTAGTTAGGAATTAGATGATTTCTAGACCTTAGCATTAGTTTGGTAGCGGGGGAACTTTAAGACGAGAGGTAAGAACCTATGCATCTGCTATAGCAGGTTCCCCCAAACCCAATGGTATTTTTTCTTTTTGATTTATTTTTCATGAAATAGACCTAGGAATCAAATGGTAGCTTTTTCTTTTTCTTTTTTATTTCTTTCATGAATAGGCCTAGAGACCCACAAGGTAGATACATTAAATCAAAATCAGACCTTTCAACCAAGGTTCCTTCTGATCTCTTTGGGGGAAGGAACGTTCCTCTTATAAAATCCGCAGACCGATACCGAAAAATAGAAGCTAGCTTGACTCAAAGAGATAAAATAGTCTCTGAAGGGACTAACATAGGGAGCACTATAGAAAAAAAAACTAAAGCATCAATCATATTAGGATAGGAGGCAAGACCACTTGAGTCTTCCACAGAACCAAACAATACAACCTTTGCTTTTACACCACCACCAGAGGACCCTAACTTTAAAGATATCATAGACCCTGAACAGGTGAATCTTTTGTTTGGTAATTCGGCCAATGTAATCATCTCTCAAATTGACACAAAAACTTTGGCACCAATAGTCTCAACCGGCTCGAGTAGAGTCCCAGATGTCCAATCCATAGGAAGACATTTCCATCAAAGGGAAACCTTGTTTTCTTCAAAGGTAAAACCACCTAGGTACTCTCTTTTTGGAAATCAAGACAATATGGATAATCAGGAGGACCATAACAATGTAAGACATGGAGAGGAAGAAGAAACTGGAAACCAAACCGAAACTACCTTTGGGTTTCCGATTTTAGACACCACTCCAAATGTCAACATGAAGAATATTTCTCTCTCAGCACTGCCTACCTTTTACGGTAAAAAAAGTGAAGATCCAGACACCTTCCTATTTGAATTTGACATCTTGTGTAGGAGTTACAACTACATACAAGATTCCTAGAAATTAAAACTCTTTCCTGCCACCCTCAAAGACTCTGCACTAAGATGGTTCATGGGGTTGGGAGAATCCAGTGTAGGTCTTAGGAAGCCATTGAAGACATATTTCTCAAGAAGTAAGACTATTGCAAGACCAAGGAGTCTCATAATGACATTTTTAAAATCCAACAATTAGAAGACGAGACCCTCGAAGATTATATGGAAATATTTGCTTATATCTCCCAGAAGTCAAAATATCATGACCTCCCAGAGGATGCAATTAGGGATCTTTTCCTTAAGAGAATTTCAGAAGAATATCTAGAAATTCTTAACCTGATGGCATCAGGTGACATCTCTCATAAACCATTTGCTGAAATATGTGAAATGTGTAAAAATTACTCAAGGAGTAGAGCCAAAATAGGAAAGAATGTTTGAGACCCTTACAATAGAAGCTTAAAACCAATTAGTTCAGGTGGTATCATGAGAGAAGAGATAGGGAACCTTTTAGAAAACTTTAAGACTGGCATATTAAGCACAATAGGTTCCCAGTTGGATACCCTTAAACTCAAAAAGAAACAGGAGGAGGAGAATGCAACAATGAGCATATATTGCCCAAGATGTAGGAGGAAGCATTCCTCAAGGGAGTTCCCATTAGATAACATTTCGGTTTGTGGCTTCTATACAAAAGACCATGTGACTGAAAAATGTCCATCATTGCCTGGTTTATTAGCCATATATAGGAGTGGAGATCCTGGGGAGTATTCTTATGCACCTAGGAGGCCATGGCAGCCTAGGAATCAACCCACATACCCAGATCTACAGTCTCAAGTTCCACCCTATTATCAACAACAAGAGTGGAACTCACCAGGTTGGCAAAACTGGTCTACTCAGTACCAACATCCTTGGATTCAAGGATGGAGGGGAGGACACAACCAAGGAAACCCTCAAGCTCCACCTATCCCTATGTCCAACCATCCTTATCCTTAGTTCTCATCGAACACTCCACAACTTTTTCCAGGTTTTGTTCCATCACTTTTACCTCCTATTCCACAACAACAACCGCTACAATTTAAAAATGCAAGCTCCCTGAGACCAACACTATTACCGGCACAGCCAGTGCCGAATCCTAATAATAAGCCCCCTAAACCTCTTAACAATGTTGAGATGCAGGCATTCTCGACATATGTTATTACTCATGTTCCATTACAGGAAATTCAACTAAGATCGGAAAAATTTCTAGATAGGCAAAGACCTTCAGTAGTCATCCAGGAAGAGGAAGAAGAAGAAACCACCAATCAACCCATGGATGACACTAGGTGGGAATATGTTATTATCCTGAAAAATCAAGAACCCAAGCTTCCCCAAAATGAACCTTCACAAATTATGAAGGTCCCTCCTTATCCAGACCGATTAGTAATCGAGAAACCTACCACCCGACTGGAATTTAACATTTTGAATGAATTGAAAATATTTTTGTCAATATTCCCCTGCTTCAAGCTATTAAAGACATTCCAATCTATAGTATGGTAGTCAAAGAATTGTGTATCAAGAAGCCAGGTAGGAAGAAAAAGGACCCTCCTACAATAAACTTGGTAGGAGGACTCTCTAAGTACATATCAGAGCAGCCAAAGCTAGAAAAATATGGGAAACCAAGAAACCCCGTAGTGACCATAATTATTAATGAGGTCTCCATTAGAAACACTCTCATAGATCTAGGGGAATCCATCAATGTAATGACCGCTACTACCTTGGAACAATTACAGTTACAACCTCTTCTTCAATGTATCCCAACCATTTTGGAATTAGCAGATAAGACTAGGGTTATACCTAAAGGGATTTTAGATGGTGTCATGGTTACTTTAGCCTCATGGGAGTACCCCATAAATTTTCTTGTCATTCATTCAAAGGATCCTGCCAAAGGCCATCCTGTTATTTTGGGAAGACCTTGGCTAGCCACATCCAATGCATTTATTGGCTGCATAGAAGGAGAAATGACCATCTCAAATGGTCTCTCTATCCAGAAGCTCACCATTTAGCCTCCAACTCAACCTATTATGCAGAATCTATGGTGACTCGAATGTCCATATGAGAATGAGGACTGGGAAGAACTCGTATTGCCAAGTGACCATGCATGGGCACTTCAGGAGAACACAATAGAAAATGTGTTAAACCAGTTCATTTCTACTATCACATGTGTGAATTTTCCACAATCGTTTCCCCAATTTGAGTACAAGTTTGGGGAAGAATTTCAAGAACAATTGGATCCATCCGTTTTGTCTTCGACATCTTTTATTTTTGAGATATATGAGTCTGCCATGTCTTATACTATGCCCTACGAGATTAGTCCAGGGAAAGTTTTACATATAAACTTTGGGCTAGATACATACCAACATAAACAATTAGTAGATATCCTTAAAAAACAATCAGGAGCATTTGCCTGGGAATACCCTGACGTGAAGGGTATACACCCTGACACATGAATCCATCATATATACACCCAGGGGGAGGTAACACCTATTAGGCAACCCCAGAGAAGGATGAGTCCAACACTCAAAGATATAGTCAAGGAGGGAATCCAAAAGTTGTTAAATGTCGGATTCATCTATCCCATCTTTGACAGTAAGTGGGTATCCCCGCTTGTAGGGGTTCCAAAGAAAGTGACCGGGAAATGGAGAATCTATGTTGATTTCCATGAATTCAACAAGGTCACTTTGAAAGACTACTTTCCTCTTCCTTTCATTAACCAAGTTCTAGATACCTTGTCCGGAAAAAAGTATTTCTCCTTTCTAGATGGGTACAACGGGTACAATAAGATTCTTATAGCACCCGAGGACCAGGACAAGACAACCTTTACTTGTCCTTGGGGAACCTATGCCTATAGGGTCTTACCATTTGGATTGTGTAACGCTCCTGCCACATTTCAACGAGAAGTACTAGGGATATTTTTTGATCTTATTCATGATTCTGTGGAGGTCTACATGGATGACTTCACAGTCCATGGAAACACTTACCAGGAATCCTTAGATAGCTTAGAAAAAGTCCTCATTAGATGTTAGGTAATGAACCTATCTCTAAGCCATGAAAAATGCAAAATGTTGTTAACTGAAGGAGTGGTTCTAGGACATCATGTTTCATCTGAAGGGATAAAAGTCGATCCTGCAAAGATTGAGGTCATTATTAGAATTCCACCCCCCAAGACTTAGAAAGAGGTGAGAATCTTTCTCAGACATGCCGGATATTACCAGCATTTTATTGAATTTTTTACAAAGATTGCTGCACCTATGTTTGGATTATTGATAAAAGATGTTGATTTTGTTTGGACTTAGCAGTGTCAAACTGCCTTCGAAACCCTGAAAGCTAAGCTATCTGTGGCACCGGTTCTTAGAGGGCCTAATTGGACTCTCCCATTTCATATATCCACTAATGCCTCCGACACCGCAATAGGAGGGTTATTAGGGAAGAAAGAGGACCAACAATCCTATGCCATTTATTTTGTAAGAAAGAACTTGTCCCCTGCCGAGTTGAACTACACAGTCACTGAGAAAGAGTTCTTGGTAGTTGTTCATGCTATTAACAAGTTTCATCATTACATTACAGGTTATGAAGTATGTGTACACACCAATCATTCCTCCATTAGGTTCCTCATGAACAAACCTATAACTAATGGCCGAGTGACTAGGTGGCTCTTGTTATTGCAATAATTTAATATTACTATGCTTGACCGACCTGGAAATACAAGAACCTTTCTTTCCCAAATAAAGAATGAGGATGATGATATCCCCATAGATGATAGTTTCCCAGACAAGCACCTCTTTTCCCTTTCTGTCAATATCCCATGGTTTGCAGATATGAAAAACTATCTGGATACTAGGAAGTTGTCGTCTCATTTTTCACCTCATGAAAAGCATAAAATTATTGCATAGAGTGTTGATTACTCTTGGGTTGGTCATGATCTTTTTCGCACAGGTATTGATTTGATTATTCGTAGATGTGTCCAAGAGGACGAGGTACCTAAAATACTATGAAGTTGTCATGATGGACCATGTGGTGGCCATTTCTCTGACAAATGCACAACATATAAGGTATTACATTCAAGTTACTATTGGCCTAGCATTTTCAAAGATGCTGCCAAGTATGTGAGAAGTTGTGATAGTTTCCAAAGGATAAGAAGACCTACGTCATCTGACGAAATGCCCTTGCAGGACCAAGTTATAATAGAACCCTTTGAAAAATGGGCCCTCGACTTTGTAGGACCAATTTCACCCATGTCGCGTAGGAAGAACTATATTTTGGTTTGTACGGACTATGTCACCAAATGGGTAGAGGCAAAAGCCCTATTCAGGGCTACAGAGAAGTCTATTGTCAAATTTATCTACGAAGACATCTTTACCCGCTTTGGTGTCTTTCATGAAATTGTTACCGACCAAGGCACTCAATTTACTTTCAAGCTAATGAAAGAGCTAACAGAGAAATATGGGATTAAACACCGTAAATCTTCTCCATATCACCCGCAAGCCAATGGACAGGTAGAATCCACAAACAAAGTTTTGGAAGCCATCTTAACCAAGAATGTTCAGTTACATCACCGGGATTGGGTTGATAGGCTCCCAGAGGCTTTGTGGGCATACTGGACTACCTGGAGGAATACCACTGGGAATACCCCTTATGAGCTAGTGTACGGGAAAAAAGTACTTTTACCTATAGAATTCCAAGTAAGGACCTTCCGTATTGCCGCATATTTAGGATTGAACCTGGATGAGGCTCATAAGAAACAAGCCCTACAATTGAATGAGTTGGATGAAATCAGGCAAGATGCCATCCAATGGATGATATTAGTCCAAATCAGAGGAGCAAGTGGCATGACAAGTTTATTAAGAAGAAGCACTTCCAGCCTGGTGATTGGGCCCTGTTGTTTGATTCTCGATTCAAAACCTTCAAAGGCAAGCTTACCACCCGGTGGTTGGGCCCTTACGAGGTAGACACTGTATATGAAAATGAAGCTGTAAAAATTAAAACAATTGACGATGGACAAGTCTTCTTTGTGGTAAATGGACACCGACTTAAATTTTATCATAAGCCCATTTCCAGAGAGGATTTTCTACAGGTCATGACAACTGACAAGGCACTGGCCTTAGTAGATGGGGAAGTCCCCCCTTGTTCTTGAAATTTTTTCTGAATTTCCTACTGTATATATGTAAATAGTTTTTGCATTTTGTTAATAAGGCAATTCTAGATATTTATGTAAGTATTTATTTCACCAGGAGTACACAGTTTCAAGGATCTTTCCTCAAAACATTTTTTATACTTGAATTTTGTGTCTATTAAAGCATCAAATGAATATTGACTTACTGTAATTAGCCATATTTTTGCAAACATTCTCATTTTTTAAGGCATTCTAAAGAAGTTGCTCTTAAAACTCTTCACCACTGTATAAGGAAGTGATACCATAAGTATCAAGCCTAGAGGTCTCTCATATAGTTTTTTTTTCCAAAACCTAAGTAAGTGAGTCAAGTGTCTTTATCAAAGAGTAACGAGGAGGTCTAATTAGCAGTTAGTCATGGAAACATCACAATAACTACAAAGGAAGAAAGTAAGTTGAGCCTAGAGATACATTTCTGTTCTTTCTCAATGGTACCATCCACTACACACTAAATAGCTTGATTATATCATATCTTTAGATAGGCCACATCTGCTTAAGTACCCCTTACATCGGGACAATCACTAAGAATATAACAGATGGAGGTCTAGTCTCTTAGGGTTTAAGAGGCTAAGTCGTCGGGATACTGAATAGGTCTTCTGGCAGTGGGTATCGTCCTGTGGTATGACTAGGTAAACCTACCAGAATACTGAACATGCTTGCTGGCAACAGGGCATTCTACTTAGCGAGGATGATGATCTGACAAAAATAAATAATAAATCTAAACTTGTCCTAATGTACGACATTATTTGCAGACAAAACTGGCATGAAGTATGTGTGGTTAAGATAAGGTTAATGAATTTCATCCACTTTCCATTGGGAAATAACTCTAAGACTATCTTGAAAATCTCTTGCCTACCTCTTCTTATCTATATATAGGATCTCTTATCCTATAGGTGGGGTCATCTTCTAACTGTCTCGTCAGACCAAGCTGTGAAATTTTATCTTTACACTTGACATACTATAAATCTTCAGCTATTGGAGGATACTGACTGGTTTCCTATACTTTTGATTGTGAGGTGTCACGATACTTAGGTGTGGGGGAGGGATTCATGAGTTGACAAATGGTCATTGCCTAGAGAAATAAGTCTTTGCAAGAATTTTTGAATTATTACCATGATACAGGTTATTACAATGATAGTCATGTTATTTTTGAAATGCTTAAACCCCTGTGTGCTATAAATTACTAAACACATACTTAACAAACCACTCTTTATAGGTTTATTGTTCATTACAAGTTGCATATTGTAGGTTTGACAATACATTTTTATGCTTGCTATAACCCGTTCATTGTAGGTTTTTGACATTATATGTCATATGCAAGAAGAATGAGTGAGCATGGAGCATTCTACCTCTACTCATTAACCACTGTGGTTGTCAAAAACACTTCAAAGTTGCAGGCTATCCATTATAAGAGGTGAAAATGCACTTAACACAGAGGTATAGGATGAAGTACCGAATGAGGTGTCGTATGATATGTCATTTGAAGTGTCGAACGAAGTGCCATACACACCAATAACTATCCTAGATTCCAGGTAACCAGAATTCAATCATTCAATTGAATTGGTTTCATGCATTGATTAAAGATGCTTCATATGTTTATGATCAAATGTCCAAGTCAAAAGACATGGACAATGATCTAAATACACACCATTACATTGCCCCAAAGCTTTCCATCGAATTCGAATTTCCCACACTTGGAAGCTCGCGCGCACATGAGTGCAACATATTCCACCTTAAGTGCATCCAAAATCGGGCTGGGCACTCTATTATCTCATTTTCCCTTGCCATCTGCTCTCCTCTGCATTAATAAATCGCGCCCAACCTTTGCCATCTCGTCATCTGTCCAAAAACACATTCGGTTTATGCTAAATCCATATCATTGCTTGGCTCCATTTCTCCCTTGCTTGGTGAATTCCACCTCTATCACAATTCCCAGGAGATACGAACCCTCCTCCTATGTAGACTTGTTTTCCATTCCTGAATTTGCACAGTGCAGCGAGGTGTTTTTACGCGCAGGATGGGGGCCATTTTTGTCTAGATTGCAGGGCCACGATGATGACCTTTCTATGCAATTTGCAGTTGGTTTTGATGGTAAGACATCACATGTAGGGTCTCTTATCTTTGAAGTCACAGAAGAATCCATTGTTGCTACAACAAAGCTCCCAAGAATGGGAGATAGATGGTTCAAATACCACCAATTGTCGCGCTCAAGTTACAACAGGGTGTTTAAGCCTGAATTCGAGAGCATTTCAGGAGAAAAAGGGTATGCTAAGGTGTGGATAAAGGCAAAATTGGTCAATCCCCTCATTGTAATCACAAGGCTAATTACATGTGAAGGTAGATACTCTACTTTCAAAGCTTGTCATTTTAGATTGTTGGCTCATTTTCTGTTCAACAAACCCTTGAACTTTCCCTTCTATTTTCTCAAAAGCTTAGAGAAGATGTCTTCTCAAGTGAGGAAGAATGTGACTAACCCCCACAATAGTCTCTTCCACCATGGATTGATCAAACTCCTCGTTCTTACTGAACTAGAGAAACAGGGGAAAAATAGGGATGCCTTTATCTACCAATTTGCAAATCCTCACTTGACAGTTAAGACCAACAAAAAGCCACTTAGCCTAAAAACTATCTCTCCATCCAAGCCTCGCTCTCCAAGAAATCCAAACTCTCTTTCACAAACCCTCTCTTTGCTGAAACAATACCAAAATCTTGTTGATATCCCTACTTCTTCATCGCGTAAAAGGACCAAGAGAAAAGACCAAAAGAAGTCCATTGTTGACCACCCAATGCCTTCACTCTCTCTTGATCCTACACCTAAAAATCTCCAAGAAGTAATGCAGCAAGAATTTCCCATCATTCCCACGAACAAGAGAGGAGCCAATCGATTTGGTAAAGGACCCTTTCGGAAGAGTACCTAGAACACAAGAACCAAGCCTTATGCAAAACCTCCACCTTCTTCGAATCCCATCCAAGTGTCCTCCAACCTTGAGAGTACTCATAAGAAACTTAGGGAAGTCTCTGCTGATGGATTAGAGCCACTAAGAAAAACAAAATCAGAACCTACCTCACCTTACCGATCTCCCATCACACCTACTTCACCCATGCCTACTCTATATCCTAAAACTGATAGATTGTCCACATCCCTCAAAGGATCTAAGCCTTCCTCAGACATCAYYGATTCTGTCCCAACCATAGAGWWGCTACAAAAAGAAAACCATCACCTTCTCCAACAGTTGGAAGAGAGGAAGACAGTAGATGTACACCTTCATCATGACAATGCAGTCCTTCAGGCAAAGGTCAAATCCCTTCAGCAGTTGGTTGATGAAATGACTAAATATAACCGTAGCCTCAGAGCACAATTAAAGCAACACAAGAGTCACAAGGCTAAGTCTACACAGCAAGAAGGAGAGGCTTCCAAAGTTGATCCTCCTCAGCAAGCCTAGTCACG
The DNA here is from genome assembly GCA_032191745.1 of Picea mariana. Classification (NCBI taxonomy): domain Eukaryota; kingdom Viridiplantae; phylum Streptophyta; class Pinopsida; order Pinales; family Pinaceae; genus Picea; species Picea mariana. The sequence goes on along the minus strand of JASDQU010310006.1, from coordinate 120,341 downwards.
AGGGGTAACTTATTTTTGTTTGCAATGGGACCTGCAAAATCGTAAGTGTGGGGGTAATGTTGGGCCCGAGATATGATCATTTTTATGACGGTTATTATACACTTTTGCCACATGTACATATGTGTTTTTCATACTTTAGAGGATATTTTTGAAGAATTTCATGATAAAATGGTATGATCGCCATAAGGTATGTGTAATTCATATTTAATGATTGAATCAAGTATAATTCATCATGTTTTGTGATTTCTAAGAGCTAATTCACATCTTTTGGTGTTACGGGGCAAAAATACACTATGTTTCTAGTTCCAACACTTGATTCGACACTTGATCCGACACTCGTTCTGGCACTCGTTGCAGAACTCTGTATTGCACAAAAATGGAAGGCGAGTTGGCGGTTATGGCATCGGCGGCTAGTGTTGGGTGAATCAAGAACTTGTGTTTTGTTTGTCCTTATCCTCTCCAGCTACTGAGCTCTAGACAACTCAGTTTCAGTTGTCCAAAGAAGATGATTATTGGCTCGCTCTGTTTTATCAGTTAGGGCATCATTTATTGTAATTTTCCGAATTTAGAAGTGGTTCGACCCTCCTGTGGTCGACCACTTGGGTTGTAATCTTATAAATACTGATAGGATGGTCATAAGATTGTTAACCACGTAGCATAAGCATTAGAATTGTCAGAAAAATGATTTTACTCTATTTTGAGGTTTTACATTGCCAGAATTATGCCAGAACTGTGTTTTTGGATTTTTATGGTGAATTCGGCCTGCTAAGTTCGTGTGTGGTTTTAGAGAGTGACTGTGACTTGCTGGGGGGCCCACCAACAGTCTGGTAACTGTCTTCATGTTTGTTTTTCATTTCCTAATTTAAATTGCTCTTTTTATTTTCCTATACATGTATGTTTTTATTATGCTAACTAGTTTGTTGTAGCTTAATTGTTTTAATTGTTTTGCAGGTTAGATGATGATATATATTAGCATGCATTGGTTTTTTAGATTAGGATCAGGCTTGCAAGTCTCTATACTAACCCTGTGTGCAATTAGAAAGTCTCTCTCTCTCTATACTAACCTCGTGTGCAATTAGATGTTAGATTATGCTTTCTTTTATGATTTTATAGTCTAGTTTAAAACATATTTTTAATTAGATAGAACAGAGTTTTTAATTTGAATTTTCTTTTGACAAGGATTGATGGATGGATAAATTTAATTCCAGTTTTTAATCATAGCTTGCTCATATTATTTTTATATAGAACTTGTTTAATTTGTTGTTGGTTAATATAATTGTTAGATTACTTTTTAATATCAGTTTTTAATTTA
>JASDQU010310006.1:101876-115602 GCA_032191745.1 Picea mariana | reverse complement strand
GATGGTATATCAGAGTACCACATGGTATCTCCGTTGGGATTTTTATATCCGAGGGAATATTATGATTCCTGGGAAGATCCTGAAGGTCCGGTAAGGACAATCTGTCAGAGTACCACAAAATGTTGTTGTTGCACCTGCCTCCTTCTATTTTCATATGATGATGATGTTGTTATCTTAGCCTCGTGTTGATGATGTTGTTGTTGATGATGTATTAGTCTCATGTTGATGATGATGTTTTTATCTCAGCCTCATGTTGATGATGTATCGACCTCATCCTCTTGATGATGTTGTATCAACCTCGTGTTGATGATGATGATGTTTTATTAGTGTTATAGTAATTGATGTTGATGCAGATGATGATGATGATGATGCTCCAACTCCATGCTGTGAACGACGATGTTATTGATGATGAGAAAAAATTTCGATGATTTATAGATGTGCCAATCAGTGTTCCAAATGTTGATGATATTGTTTCCCTCTCTCTCTCGTGATGATGTTGTATTGGGTTATGTCAGTAGAATACCCTTCTTGTTAAGGGGGAGTGTTGAAATATTGTAAATGTGAAGAATATTCTAATTATAATTGAGTTATTTTTATATAGATCAAATCCCATTTTGTGGATTGATCATGTCGTGTCTTGTATAATACCAAATCACCTTTTGTGGATTGGTCAAACCATAGTTATATGGTGTTATTTGAGAAGTTGGCCCCTAGGGATTAATAAAGTGGTTTTAGCCACTATTGGGAGAAGTTGGCCCTGCTTGGTGAAAATACACAACCCTAACGCTCCTCAGCTATTATAAATAAGAGAGGATGGTGCCTCATTCACTCACTCACTCAGTCACTCATCTAGTGGACATATTTTGGAGGTAGCTACGGTTGCAAGAAGGAGAAGAGAGGCACATGCTCAGTCCTAGTATTTTCTTGTTGTTTTGGTCTTTATCTTGGCATTGTATTGGAAATATATATTAAGGAAGTTTTTGCTATGTTTTCTCCCCCATAAGGGTTTCCAAGGATAAAATGTTGTGTACCTTGTGATTGTGTTTCTTTAAATGATCCTATTCATGCTATTATTGTTGAAAAAACATTAAAACTTAAAAAGTATAAGGGAATACATCTCCATCGTAGTCTTCATCACTTTATGCTTCATGTTATTGGTTAAACAAGGGTTTGCTAAGAGAAGTATAAGGGAATACACCCTCTTAGCTTAAACCCTAGCTAGAGAAACTTTCCCTAGGAAGTAAAAGGGATTACACCCCCAAGGAGGTATCTTCTCTAGCTCTTTCTTTTTCATGACCCCATTAACCAAATAATTAAGAGCACTAGTCATTTATTATTGCATTGGAGAAATAACATATTTCTTTGGGAAACATGATTTTTGGTTATTTTTACTTCTTGAAAAGTGTATTGTATTCATTGTGCCTTGGGAATATCACAACCACTAGGGAATCTGCATCAAGGGGATACTTCTTGTTGTTGTTATAAAATTACATCTTCAGCCATTAGGGCTGCAGAAATCCTAACTCATTTGCTTGAAAATCTCTCTTATCAACCATTAGATTTTGCTCAAATTTTGCACACTTAGTCTTCTTATTCTAGCGCACTTTTTGAAAAAGTTTGAGGGGATTTCAGTGGCTGATTTTCTTGCTGTAATACATTGAATTTTACATCCATAAGGCTGATATAATTTGCTGCAGACAAGTGTTTACAACAACCTTATCATTTTATGCTAGAATATTGGTTTTTCATCTTGAGTTTAACTAGTCATTGACAAGTATTTCTCTTGTATTTTCTACTTGATCTCTATAATTTATTGAGCAGCTTATAGTACCATATTATTTCTTTCAGCAAGCTTAACTTGTTGATCCGACTAACATACATCATTGTAAAGTGGGTTTTCTTGTGTCTCAGGCATGTATTCCACCATTTACAGGTTATTCAACATACTTGGAAACCCTTGGACCTTCCCAAAACTTCATTCACACATTTCATTCCACTTAGACTTGAAATCTAGGGGATCCAATTCCATATCTATCCATATCCATATCATTCCCCCTAGGGTCACCAAGATCGCCTCCCTAGAGTGATCTAGTCACCCTTGAAGTGTGGTACCTACATTGGGTGACATTAGGTGTAGGATTCCCAAGTTGTACCACCCAATTTGTGGTTGGGTTGGGCTTTCCCAACCTAAAAATTGCGCTATAACATTTTGGCTCTGTTGCCGGGGAAGATTTTGAATCTTCTTCGTACCCTAACGACACTTTGGTAAGCTATCCCAAATCCTTTCCCTTAACATTCCTGGCGACTCCACCTAAGGGACGTTATTTTTCCTTTTTCCTTAATGAGATCATCTGGCGACTCCACCTTCCCAGAACCCACTTTTTCCTTATCCTTTTCCATCCTTTGGTGATCCATGATCTCAATTGGTGACTCCATTGAGGTATTACCCTAAGTAATGGAACCATGGCCTCACGGGACTTACCATGGTCATTCCATAAGGTTTATCCCTCCTTTGATGTTTAGGATATTCCTAGATATCCAAATCATTTCTCCCCGAAGAAGAGGGCACGTTGCCCCAAATTTGACGGCGATCCAACTCTAGCAGTCACCCATGTCATGAATTATACGAAGTATGCTTCGAGCTTAAATGCGCTACATGAAGATGTGTTGATGAAAATTTTCATGTCTTCACTGGAATCGAGTTAAAAGTATTGGTTTTCACACTCATGTGATCCAAATAGTATCCCTTCTTCTTCAAAGTTCATTGAAGAATTGCTCAGGAAATATCAGCCAGCTACTTAAAGTTTAAAACATGGTTTCCAAGAGATCAAACAAACTCTTTGCCGAGAAGGTTTTCCGATCGATGATAAGACAATAGATGAAGAAAATATTGAAGAAGATCTTGATGAAGAAGATATGGATGAGACATATGATGAAGATGAAGTATTTTCTCTTCCACTTGATGAGGACATCCAGACCTCTTCTCCTCCTGCACATCAAGAAGAGAACATGATGAGTTATAATCCATTTGAGGACTTTGTTGATTCTTTGTTCCAAGAATGTGGAAACGAAGATAAGTGCCAAAAGGATACCGATGAAGTTTCTCTTGTAGAAGGCCTTAAAAAAACTTTGTTATCTCCTTTCCATATGGAAGTAAATGAAGTTATCCAGTCTTGTGAGGAAGTGATCAACTCTTATGGTGCAGATGAATTCGTGGAACAACCCTTGGATATAGTTGACAAACACATTGATGATTTCATATAGGTTGGGAGACGTAGATTGTATGTGGGTTTCTTCATTATTGATAGAGATTCCATTTATGACATTGAGGGTAGCTCTCAGGCAGAGGGGGTTGAAATATCATCTTTAGAGGACTGACCTCCATGCATGTATGATTTAGATGTTTGGTAGCCTAGTGATGACATGGTTATATATTTTTTCTTCCCTTTCAAGGATAACCTCTCACGGCATGATCTTCATTCATCCTTTAATAAATACCCTTTTGAGGATGCATATTTGATTTATGAGGATTCTAAGCCATTATGCTAAGATTTCGAGGATTACGAGGATGTGGCCACCACAAAGAAATCAGAGATTCATCCTTCAAAATGAAAGTATTTTCGTCTTGGAGATTTTCATCAAGATTTCCAAGGGAAGAGGCAGTGTTTTCTACACTTGAGACCGTTCCTTACCTCTTACCCTCTTCTCCAGGATACCATGTTGTGTTCTTTCGATCTTTCATTTTCTCCCAGTCCTCGACAAGCAGTGAGTCTTTATGCACAGATGAAGATGACCCTTCATCTACATATAGTAGCCCCCTTTAGAGATGGATTGATCAATATTTTGGCTACACTTTAGGAAGGATGTTTGGGCTGATGATTTCTCTTCCCAGCAGGATTTCCTCCCTCCCTCCCATATTCATGAGTTTTATTTCATGATCGATTATATGTGTGTTCATACTCATAATTATTATGTGCTTGACTTACTGTTGTTGTGTTATATGATTAAGCACAAGGGGAGATACTTTTATGAGATGATAGAATGGTTGCACTGGTTGTATGACTTCACCTAACATCATCCATCATGTGATCTTCAGGGCCCCAAGGCCCCAAGGCCCCAGGTAAGTAGGCACAGGTCTACCAGGAAATGTTGTAGTTCTCATGCACTCTACAACGATCACATGTCCCCAAGTAAGATCTAGATGTTATCCCCATTTTGTGGATAACTAAGGAGATTATGTCTCGTGGCCCTCTAGTTGCAGATATGGAGTGTTGAGAGACTACATGACCAACAATACCCTTTTGCACAGATATAAACCCCTCTCACCACCAAAGATGGTCACATATTTCCAGATGGAATCCACCACATCAGCTGGCTTCCAGAAGGTAGTGGGACTTGCTCCATGAGGTACAAGTTAGTATTATGGTGAGCATCATTTCAATATTTAAGCCAGTTGAGTATGTTGTATCTTAGATTGCTCTAGATTTCATAATATATGCTTGGAAAGTATGCCTTTTTCCCTATTTCACCTTGGTTGATGACATTGTTCCCTATTAAGTGGTCTTCCTTTGGGATGGGTTTTCTACTAGGAGCTCCCTTAAAGATCCATCGTACCGTTCCCGACTATACTTACCACTTTCCATAATTATTCCTCTCCATTTATTCATCTCTTGGGATTTTAAGGTGTATTGACCTAAGAAGGGGTTATCCATCATTCTATGGTAAGAAGGGGATGAAATCCCACAGGGTTTGACGTTGGGTAAAAGATAAAATCCTTTTATAAACATTCCAGATGCTTTGCCAAGGGATCACCCAAGAAATAAATGAAACACTTATCTTTGAGTAAAGAGGACCCACAATATAATAAAGGATGCTTAAAAGGTTAGTTGAAGGATAGGAGGTCTCATCATGAGCTGACCTATCATGTCCATGAATATCTAGTGGTATGGCGTTTCCATAATCTAGTCACCAAATCAGGGTAATGGCTCTCAATTGCATGGTTGCGAGAAAGGGGGTATCATCAGGACCCAACCTTCTCATTTCCACTAGGTGCTTGTGGGTGACATTTCCATCATCTGGTCACCATGCCATGGTAGTGACCTTCAACCTATCCTTATGTTATATTGAAATAAAATACAAAGAAACAAATATAAAAGGCAATTGATGGGATTGGAAAAAATGCATTGTGGACGAAGGTACCACACACCCTCTACAAAGGCACCCATGAATGAGACACTACGACCCCTTGTATGTCATGAACCCTTTGCCCATTGAGTCTTGACCCCAACCACTTTATCCACTATATATGGATTAGAGAGAGATCACTTGGAAACTCTCCTTGACCTAGGGAAAGATCTACCCAATAGGATACCTTGCCAACCCTCCCATATTCAAGCTTGACAAGTCACATAGTGTCTTTGAGAATTTAATTGTTTGATATAGTGATCTTTGATGAACATTCTTAGGTGGATCATTTATTGATTGGATTCACTTATCATGATGTTATGAGTTGAGATCCTTGGAGGGCATGCTCATTTGTCTTTGCAGGACCTAGTTGGTGGAAAGTTTTGGGAGAACAACCCTAACTTGGGCTTCCATGGGGCTATTAGATTGCTCTAGATTGCTCTAGATTTCATAATATGTGCTTGGAAATTATGCCTTTTTCCCTATTTCACCTTGGTTGGTGACATTGTTCCCTATTAAGTGGTCTTCCTTTGGGATGGGTTTGCTACTAGGAGCTCCCTTAAAGATCCATTGTATCGTTCCCGACCATACTTACCACTTTCCATAATTATTCCTCTCCATTTCCTCATCTCTTGGGATTTTAGGGTGTATGGACCTAAGAAGGGGTTAACCATCATTCTATGGTAAGAAGGGGATAAAGGCCCATAGGGTTTGACATTGGGTAAAAGATAAAAGCCTTTTATAAACATTCCAGATGCTTTGCCCAGGGATCACCCAAGAAAGAAATGAAACACTTATCTTTGAGTAAAGAGGACCCACAATATAATAAAAGAGGCTTAAAAGGTTAGTTGAAAGATAGGAGGTCTCATCATGAGACGACCTATCATGTCCATGAATATCTATTGGTATGGCATTGCCATAATCTGGTCACCAAATCAAGGTAATGGCTCTCAATTGCATGGTTGCGAGAAAGGGGGTATCATCACGACCCAACCTTCTCATTTCCACTAGGGGTTTGTGGGTGACATTTCCATCATCTGGTCACCATTCCATGGCAGTGACCTTCAACCTATCCTTATTCTATATTGAAGTAAAATACAAATAAATAAATATAAAGGGCAATTGATGGGATTGGAAAAAATGCATTGCGGACGAAGGTACCACACACCCTCTACAAAGGCACCCATGAATGAGACACTATGACCCCTTGTATGTCATCAGTCCTATGCCCATTGATTCTTGAACCCAACCACTTCATCCACTATATATGGATTAGAGAGGGATCACTTGGAAACTCTCCTTGACCTAGGGAAAGATCTACCCAATAAGACACCTCGCCAACCCTCCCATATTCAAGATTGACAAGTCGCATAGTGTCTTTGAGAATTTAATTGTTTGATATAGTGATATTTGATGAACATTATTAGGTGGATAATTTATTGATTGGATTCACTTATCATGATGTTATGAGTTGAGATCCTTGGAGGGCATGCTCATTTGTCTTTGCAGGACCTAGTTGGTGGAAAGTTTTGGGAGAACAAGCCTAACTTGGGCTTCCATGGGGCTATTGTTGTAGTACCTAGTTGGTGGAATGTCCTCTTGGATCCTATACCCCTATGACCAAGACATAAAAGTGATAACATTGGAAATTGACATTCCTTTAAATGTAGTTAAACTAGTTAAAGGAAAAAGAGGAAGAAAACATGATGTACCTTTTTCTGAAGTTTGTCCTTGCTCGATCCAGGCTAAAATTGATCTTCAAGCCCTTTAATGAGTTTCACAATTCAATAGAGAAAAAAGACAATGCATGCTTCCTATTCTACCAAGATTAGTTTAAACTAGATTTATCAAGAAGAGACAAGCCTATGCAATCATACACAAACTTGAAGGAAATAGGACAAGCATATATTAATGATAACATAAAAAGGTACTTACAATATGTAGATGTAGATGCAACAGCCTCAACAAGTCCTCCTTGTCCAACCCCTTGCTCGAAAGATCCATGATCATAATGAAAATACTTTTCACTGATATTCTCCTCCTTTTCACCATGAGAATGCCTCCTTTTATAGGATTTGAGAGGCCCAACCACCTTAGTTATCTTTGGAATAAGTTGAAGATATGAATCCATCAGTTGTAGTATCTCCCTTAGATACAACCTATAAATTGGATTCAATCCAAACCAACTCAGATGTTTTCTAGCTGTATTTAGAGATAAGTGGGATTTCTCTCCAATATTATCTCAATAGATCGATGCTCCCTTAAATCTGGCAACAAAGAGCTATAGCACTCCCTGATGAATGGGAAAGGAGCGTTAACGCTCCCTGCATGTGAGCAGGGGAGCGTTGATCTCCAAAAATTCGTTTAATATTATCTTTCTTCAAGGAAAAATATTTGCAAGCTTTTCCAAATGATGTGTTTTCCTCTTCTAACAAGTATTAGAGGGTGTACCAAGTGTTCTTATGGTGTCATCCGCAATGTGACATATGCAGGATGAAAATAAAATGTTTGCAACACTTGCGACAAAAGTGTGACACTTACGATAATGATGATGGGACATTATCAAAGTGAGGAATTTTGACGTGTAACAGATTTCCCCTCAAAGTGTGAGGTCAGAAGATGGAAGCCAATGACTGAAGCACTTTGTAGATTTTCGAAGCAAGGTTATGGAGTCGAAGAACCTAGTAGAAGCTGCAAAAAACCATCAAACAAATGTTATCATATGTTTCAAACCCAAGGAAGGTATACCTATGCTTGAGTGACAAAGGACTTAAGGTATGGCCGCCATCAAATACACTGTGGATCCATAATCATACTGACTAAGGGTATAGCCACCAAAGATACAATTTGGATCTATACCTCCATGACATGAACTAATCATAGCCACGAGAAATACACAGTGGATCTACAAGATGATAAAACAAAGCCATAGACCAATACAAAGTGGATCTATGTGATAGTATATTAGTATGCTCAAAATATATCCTTCGCATCCTCGGAAAGAAGATAACAAAGTGAAACATTAACCCAGGGTATTCGTCCCAATCCTGATGTAGTACGAATATAACCATGTGAATAAGTGTTTTGATGTCAAACATGGTAGAAACCACTTGATTACTGGTCAATGAGGTAAATCGTTAACAAGTGCGAGGGAAATCACTAGTGATGTCAATAATTCCCAAGGTACCCTAGTACAATCCAACGAATGTGAATATGAGTTGAAGTCGAACATTCATGGAATCATCCGATCATAGGTCAATGATGTAAACCTACTGCCGGAGGTGAGGAGTCCCGCCATTGAGGCATGTAGGTCCCAAAGTACTAACTAGTTTCTAATTCAAATTCCCAGATGATGTGTTGAAGTCGACAGGAAAAGACTCGTCGAATGAGGGTCTTGATGTATCCCCCATCAATGACATGAAACTTACATAGATATGTAAGATGATGAATCAAATGAGTATGTACTGACATGGGTATTGAAACTGGAAAATTATGATGGTTGACTCTCAAGGCAGATACTTCCCTTGAACACTGAGACACAACATGACTCGACAACATAAACGTAACATGACCAAAACATAATGTAGTGGATACTGTGATATTCATCGGGTGACCCAAAGGAATGAAAATGACTCAGGGGATTGGTTCAATGCACAGGTTCAACGGGTTATCCAAGTTTCAAAAATGGTTGAAATAATGTGTCGTGTTCAAGGGCGACTCCAAGAGTGACTTGTGACAATTCTAAAAGATATCTTGGCTTGCTTCCTTCAATTTTTCCCCCATCTAGATAGACGAGTACCTCTTTTTTTTTACGAGGTCGAGGAGGATAACACATGCTCGATATGACTCACCTTCGGTAAGCCCCTCTTCCTTTGTTTAACGAATTGGAAGAAGTAAGGGTTCAATCCCATATGGGCCCTTCAATGTGTTATTTTAACGAGTCCAAAGAAGGAAAACTTGGTGGTTTTTCATGTTTAGAGAGTCTGAAAATAACTTAAAGATGATTCCAGGGTTGTCCTTTTTTGTAAATTTAGTCTTCGAAGTCCGAAAAAGAGATAAAATGCTACTCGAGAGACACCCTTTCAAAACCTTTTAAACAAGTGTGAAAGGAAGAAAGATCACTCGACAATATCTTCATGTTTAGAGAGTCTGAAAAGATCTTAAAGGAGACTCCACGGGCTTCATTTTTCATGTAAACTTTACGAGTCCGAAAAAGAGATAAATGTCTACTCGGTTACATTCTCATGTTTTTTCGAGCATGAGAAAGAACAAAAACCATGCTCGTCAGTGTTACAAGGTTTATCGAAAAAGATACTGCTTCGAGGCCTACAAATATAGACAATTTTGCATCCAGGGTATTAGTGACTATTCAAATTAAATTTAAAAACCCAAAGGAAACTTTATATTAGCAAAATATCAACACTATAATAGTGAAATAGAGTTAGAAATTTCATTTACCATTTCATTTTCAAAAAAAAATTCCGGGTTTGGTATTTTCAACCTTTGGAAGGCGATTTTCAAGCTGTGAGCACCAGAGCTGTGGTTGATTGTTTTCGAATCTGTCTAGACCAGGTTGGTCACTTTACCATTCTAGTCATTTCTCATGGTTTAAAATAGGATTTTAGGTAGTTTTTAAGCTGTTCTGTACTCCTTATGAATCTCTAGGCGTCGAACTGGATCGACGCTCCCTCAAAGGGGTGAGGGGAGCGTCGATCCAGTTTTCGACACCCTAGTGCGTGTACCTAGGGAGTGCTAGCAACCTGTGAATAAGCTTAGGGGAGCGTTGGCGCAGAACAAAAAAAAAAAATTGTTTCTTTTTAGACTAAAAATACCCAATTTTTTGCTATAAGAGATTGACTAAAAGCTTTTAAATGATTGTTTTTGTAGTTAATATGGATTAGAGCCATGAATGAATGAAAATAATGCAAGCATGAGCTCGATGATATCGTTGCATTGCAATGCCCTCAAGCGAGGGATGCTTTGAGTAATTGTGGCCTCTTCAAGTATTTCCAACTACAAAAAATGAAGAAAGAAGTTTTATTACTTGCGTACCTGATTGGAGTATGGGACAATGTCGAACATGCATTCTGTATTGGACCACAATTACTCAAAATTGAGCTCGATGATATGTACTTTTTGACCGGCCTCTCAAGAAGAGCGGCTCCTATCCTTTTTCCCTGGCATCGGGCAACTCATCAGCATACCGAGGTATATGTGGCTGACCACTGTATTCTAGGGTCACGATTAGTCGAGGGATGAATTGTGATCAAGGATGTGAGAGATTTGGCACTAAGATCGATTTTATTTTCCATTACCAACCTGGTAGGTAGTACAAGTGTACAAATGGATTCAAAACCTCAAATGTCTTATGCTCTATTATGTGTGGAGCCTAGATTATTTAACTCGAGTGAAGGATTCCTTGGGACTGTGAAGGACCATATTACAAAGTGTGGGATTGGGAGGAAGAAACAGTTTGGCTATGGCTCTTTCTTGGTTCCATTATTTTTGGAGCGAATACCCCAGATGCAGCCACATATTGCATTGATATCACGACCGACGATTGATCCATGCATGGAAATATGGACAATTTTGTCCCCGAGATTGAGGGCCGACTCAGATTTCAAGTTCACGGCTGACTTCTTTGCTTGGTGGAGAAGACAGTTAATTTTTATCGAGGACTTTCCATATGCCGGAGTGGATTTCCAGGGTAGTGTGGAATTAGTTCTTCTAGAGGGCATTGACTGGGATGTGTCAGGTACGAAGCCAAATCTTTTCATGTATTTTTGATTTTATATTTTATATTTTTTTATGCATACAAAGAGGGATTTTAATAGGTCTTTTGTTTCATCATGCAAATAGAGGCGCATCACGTCCGATAGAGATGTCAGTACTAGGGTGTCGTGGAGACGTGCAGATAGTTATGGAGCATGAGGTGGAAGTGGGAGGATTCTGGGAGGTTGAGAGGAACCTTCGAGGTCTCACTATGGGTGTCCCACCTCTCAAGAGGTGAAATGTACCTCTTCATCTGCAGAGGCATACAGTAGGGGTTCTTGAGATTTTGAACCACTTTCTTCGATGAGTGGCCCATGCAGTGGTGTGCTTATCGGAGCACAATGTGGTGACGTAGGAGGACTAGGATCCTCCATATTCTTTTTTAGTCTTTTCATGATGATATCATGGGCATGAGGGCCCAAATTTTACCCTATTATGTACTTTTTGATGTAAACAAACTTTTTCTATCACACATTATATATATATATATATATTCGATTTTTGTGGTGCCAATAATGTTACAAATTATCTTATGTGATGTTTTTAATGTACATGTGATCCACATTCTTTTAAAAGTCTTATCTATGCACAAGATATTGATCCAAAATCTAATTTTCTAGTGAATCCAACGTTGTACTGAGTTCTCTTGGTATGTGCCTGTATTTTGTAAATTCAAACATTCTTTCAAGACAACGAACTCTTAGGTGGAGACACAATAGGACAGGGTTGTGAATGGAGTAAACTCGATAAAGCTGACAAACCATGAGTTGAGAGTCTAGTTTGATGATTATATGAGATATACCTAGAGAGGACGCCTCGGTTAGAAGTCCAATGACAACGTGATATTCTTCCACATTATTGGTTGCTGATCCTAAGAAAATGCCTCCTAAAATCACCAACGCATCAAAGTGATAAATGACTCAAGCTAGATTAGCAATGTTCTGGGTGTGTCGACTAGCGCCATATGCAAACCCAACAAAGATGGGAAAGGGAGATGTCATCTGCGCACACAATCACAAGACAAAGTATAAGTAGCTAAAACAAAACTCGTACACAAAAGAGAAAAGACATGTGATAATCCAAGCCGTTTGGTGTAACCTATTCTGACAGGTTTAATGGCTCTGTTAGCCAACTAAATTCCTAAAAATAATAAAATAAATGAAACTAACCTAAAATCTATGATTCTAATGAATGATATATTATTGACTAATGTTTATTAAAAAGAAATGTGAATATAAAAAATTTGTATACAGGTTACAAGGTTTGCATGAAATCTTACGAAAATGATTGTTTGATAAGGTTTCTGAATCAAATATGAACAACACTTCTTTTTGTTTTTTTTTAAAGATATTAAACAAATAAATACTAAATGAATACGATTGAAACAGTGACACAAAAACAGTCAAAGCTAATTAATATAATCATTGTTTCATTCATAAACAACTCTAAATAAAAGAAAAGAATGCATCTACTAATCTCTAACTGATCAATCAACTAAGTTTATCTTCATGTGTTGTATGAGCTCCTGCCTATACTGTTGTTAAGGGAAACCTATAACAGAACAATACTAACACTTCCAGAATACATTCAAAGAAGTATTTGATATTGAAGTAAATTGATAACAACAAAAAGACATCTAATTAAAAAATCATGTGAACTTAAGATGATCAATATTTAAGAATGAGAGAAAACTCATATCTGAATATTAATATTATCCAACATTTAACATTAAGAATAAATTCAAAAATAATCAAATGATAGATCAATCACACATAAAAAATGGAATAAGAAATTATGAACATGATATAACATTTAACAGAATGAAAACACTATATGATGACAAGCTAAAGCTAAAATCAACCATAATAACATTTTCATAATACATCAATAATGAAAAAATGAAATGGAATAAGTATCACATAGGTATAAATCCAAATATGAATTGCTTTCCCATATTCTTTCTCAAAATCACATGCCCATATTGTAGTCCTGGAAGAATTTTTAAGATAATAGACTCTTAAAGATTGAAAAAAATTAATACATAAATGATAACAATTAACCATGTATTGATAAAATAGACTAAAACTAATTTAAATCAATGAATAATCAGTTATTCAAAGAATATGAAGATATTATAATGAAAATAAAACCATTTTATTCACAGGACAAAAGCCATTAAACAACCTGGAATACTATATTCTTCTTTGAAAATACTCGTTCATTCTCCCAAAGATTTCAACCATCTCTTACTCCATTTGAAAAGAGGAAAAATTTACAAAATAAATAATATACAAAAGAGAAAGGATTAAAATCCTCCTCTCAATTTCTTGGATCGTATGGCTTTGATCTTTCTCATATATTTATACAATGAATGAATAGTCTGGGCGCCACTATTAATTTTCGCCACCTGGAATTTTCCTCGTAAAGAGACACCAATATCTCTCAAATTGTGCATTGTTTTGGGAAAATTTCTAGGTGGTAGGTAAACAGGTCCATTTGGGAAATGGGTTTTCAACCATTTCTTCAAATTCCTCACGGTTTGGCTGCAATCAGTCCTTCAAAATCGTCTGTCTGATCTTGACGCCTTTCCAAATTTAATTTGTTGTTGCTCATAAAATTATTTGCAGCAATCCAATATTATTTTTGGATCAATCATCTTGAACGTATTTGGATAATAAAATCAAGCCATGATCATATCCGTATTAAATATTTGATAATAGAAACCTGTGAAACAAAAAAAAAAACCTAAATTAATAACCTAAAAATTGTG
>JASDQU010310006.1:87229-99748 GCA_032191745.1 Picea mariana | reverse complement strand
AGTTTTCTTTTACACAATTTCCTTTCATAGATTAAAATGAAATTAAATTTCTTAGTTAAATAATGATGATCTCGTTATGTTGTTGATGGTTTATACATGAATATGCAGGGTATTTAACATTACTTTTATCATGGCTAAGTTTTCATTGGATTGTTTACTCCACACCTTTCATTTTGCCATTGAGATTAGTGTTGAGCTTATACCATTGGAATTGTCCTTTGTTGTCAAGTGTCATTGAGATATCATTTGTCACCACCGAAGGCATTCACACAGCCACCAACATTATATTTGAATTGTCATAGGTTAAAAGAATAGTTTTCATGCTTTCATAGATATAGTTTCTTTCTTTCATAGCTTAGGAAATAGTCTTATTTGTTGTTGTAGGATAGATAAACTTTGCTTTGATAGATTAGATAGTAGTTTACTTATCATAGATTAAGAATTCGTTGTTAATCTTTCTTTCTTTCAATAGAATAGATTTCCTTTCATGCATTGCATTGAGCATTTAGATTTCCTTTCACGCATTAGAATTAGTTTTGCATTAAGCATTTAGTCCACTAGCCTCTTAGGCTAGATAGTTGTTCAATGAGAAGTTTTACTTTGATTGCTTGCAGTAGTTAGTTGCCTTTGATTACTTGTCTTTTTCTTTAGTAGGTTAGTTAGTTTCCTTTGCTTACTTGTCTTTTGCTTTAGTAGGTTAGTTAGGTGTCTTTGCTTACTTGTCTATTTGCTTTAATAGGTTAGATAGGTGTCTTTGCTTACTTGCTTATTTATTTTCTTTCATAGAATAGTTTCTCATTGAATGTAGGTTGGCAAGTTAAAGAAGTTTTCTTTTGTCACTTGATTATTGATATGCTTAGATAGTTGCTTATTGCTTATTGTTGAACTAGTTTGTTTTACATAGGTTTTTACTTGCTTTCTTAGGAACTATCCATCGACCCTTGGCCCAAAAGTACTTAGGTTACCTAGTTTCATTTTGCTTAGTAGGGTTTGCTCATTAGATAGATTTGCTTGAGTAAATTAGCCTTAGATAGCTGCCTTCCTTAGTTAGTCTACACTCCTACCAACCTTCTACCTTTGGCATATATTTTGCTACAACTCTAAGTTTACTTACCCTAGGTTGACAATTTAATTAAGGGTTTTTACTGTGTTTTTAGTGCATATAGAACACCCATTAGCAAAGAAGGTGAAATGACTATCTATAATGGACTTTCTATAAAAAAGCTTACCATATAGCTATGTTAGGATTTTATATCCTAGGGAATCTTATGATTCTTTGGAAGATCCCAAAGGTCCAATAAGGACGGTATATTAGAGTACCACATGGTATCTTCGTTGGGATTTTTATATCCAAGGGAATATTATGATTCCTGGGAAGATCCTGAAGGTCCGGTAAGGACGATCTGTCAGAGTACCACAAAATGTTGTTGTTGCACCTGCCTCCTTCTATTTACATATGATGATGATGTTGTTATCTCAGCCTCGTGCTGATGATGTTGTTGTTGTTGATGTATTAGTCTCATGTTGATGATGATGTTTTTATCTCAGCCTCATGTTGATGATGTTGTTGTTGATGATGTATCGGCCTCATCCTCTTGATGATGTTGTATCAACCTCGTGTTGTTGTTGATGATGTTTTATTAGTGTTATAGTAATTGATGTTGATGTAGATGATGATGATGATGCTACTCCAACTCCATGCTGTGAACGATGATGTTATTGATGATGAGAAAAACTTTCGATGATTTATAGATGTGTCAATCAGTGTTCCAGATGTTGATCATGTTGTTTCCCTCTCTCTCTTCTGATGATGTTGTATTGGGTTATGTCAGTAGAATACCCTTTTTTTTAAGGGGGAGTGTTGAAATATTGTAAATGTGAAGAATATTCTAATTATAATTGAGTTATTTTTATATAGATCAAATCCCATTTTGTGGATTGATCATGCCGGGTCTTGTATAATACCAAATCACCTTTTGTGGATTGGTCAAACCATATTTATATGGTTTTATTTGAGAAGTTGGCCCCTAGGGATTAATAAAGTGGTTTTAGCCACTATTGGGAGAAGTCGTCCCTGCTTGGTGAAAATACACAACCCTAACACTCCTCAGCTAGTATAAATAAGAGAGGATGGCACCTCATTCACTCACTCACTCAGTCACTCATCTAGTGGACATATTTTGGAGGTAGTTACAGTTGCAAGAAGGAGAAGAGAGGCACATGCTCAGTCCTAGTATTTTCTTGTTGTTTTGGTCTTTATCTTGGCATTGTATTGGAAATATATATTAATGAAGTTTTTACTATGTTTTCTCCCCCATAAGGGTTTCCCAAGATAAAATGTTGTGTACCTTGTGATTGTGTTTCTTTAAATGATCCTATTCATGCTATTATTGTTGAAAAAAATAAAAACTTAACAAGTATAAGGGAATACACCTCCATCATAGTCTTCATCACTTTATGCTTCATGTTATTGGTTAAACAAGGGTTTGCTAAGAGAAGTATAAGGGAAAACACCCTCTTAGCTTAAACCCTAGCTAGAGAAACTTTCCCTAGGAAGTAAAAGGGATTACACCCCCAAGGAGGTATCTTCTCTAGCTCTTTCTTTTTCATGACCCCATTAACCAAATAATTAAGAGCACTAGTCATTTATTATTGCATTGGAGAAATAACATATTTCTTTGGGAAACATGATTTTTGGTTATTTTTACTTCTTGAAAAGTGTATTGTATTCATTGTGCCTTGGGAATATCACAACCACTAGGGAATCTGCATCAAGGGGATACTTCTTGTTGTTGTCATAAAATTACATCTTCAGCCATTAGGGCTGCAGAAACCCTAACTCATTTGCTTGAAAATCTCTGTTATCAACCATTAGATTTTGCTCAAATTTTGCACACTTATTCTTCTTATTATAGAACACTTTTTGGAAAATTTTTAGGGGATTTCAGTGGCTGATTTTCTTGCTGTAATACATTGAATGTTACATCCATAAGGCTGATATAATTTGCTGCAGACAAGTGTTACAACAACCTTATCATTTTATGCTAGAATATTGGTTTTTCATCTTGAGTTTAACTAGTCATTGACAAGTCTTTCTCTTGTATTTTCTACTTGATCTCTAGAATTTATTGAGTAGCTTATAGTACCATATTATTTCTTTCAGCAAGCTTAACTTGCTGATCTGACTAACATACATCATTGTAAAGTGGGTTTTCTTGTGTCTCGGGCATGTATTCCACCATTTACAGGTTATTCAACATACTTGGAAACCCTTGGACCTTCCCAAAACTTCATTCACACATTTCATTCCACTTAGACTTGAAATCTAGGGGATCCACTTCCATATCTATCCATATCCATATCATTCCCCCTAGGGTCACCAAGATTTCCTCCCTAGAGTGATCTAGTCACCCTTGAAGTGTGGTACCTACATCGGGTGACATTAGGTGTAGGATTCCCAAGTTGTACCACTACATTTGTGGTTGGGTCGAGCTTTCCCAACCTACAAATTGCGCTATAACATTTTGGCTCCATTGCCAGGGAAGATTTTGAATCTTCTTCGTACCCTAACGACACTTTGGTAAGCTATCCCAAATCCTTTCCCTTAACTTTCCTGGCGACTCCACTTAAGGGATGTTATTTTTCCTTTTTCCTTGATGAGATCATCTGGCGACTCCACGTTCCCAGAACCCACTTTTTCCTTATCCTTTTCCATCCTTTGGTGATCCATGATCTCAATTGGTGACTCCATTGAGGTATTACCCTAAGTAATGGAACCATGGCCTCATGAGACTTACCATGGTCATTCCATAAGGTTTATCCCTGCTTTGATGTTTAGGATATTCCTAGATATCCAAATCATTGTTCCCCGAAGAAGAGGGCACGTTGCCCCAAATTTGACGGTGATCCAACTCCAGCAGTCACCCATGTCATGAATTATACGAAGTATGCTTCGAGCTTAAATGCACTACATGAAGATGTGCTGATGAAAATTTTCATGTCTTCACTGGAATCAAGTCAAAAGAATTGGTTTTCACACTCATGTGATCCAAAGAGTATCCCTTCTTCTACAAAGTTCATTGAAGAATTGCTCAGGCAATATCGGCCAGCTACTCAAATTTTAAAACATGGTTTCCAAGAGATCAAACACACTCTTTGCCAAGAAGGTTTTCCGATTGATGATGAGACAATAGATGAAGAAAATATTGAAGAAGATATGGATGAGACGTATGATGAAGATGAAGTATTTTCTCTTCCACTTGATGAGGCCATCCAGACCTCTGCTCCTCCTGCACATCAAGAAGAGAACATGATGAGTTATAATCCATTTGAGGACTTTGATGATTCTTTGTTCCAAGAATGTGGAAACAAAGATAAGTGCCAAAAGGATATCGATGAAGTTTCTCTTACAGAAGGCCTTAAAAAAAATTTGTTATCTCCTTTCCATTTGGAAGTAAATGAAGTTATCCAGTCTTGTGAGGAAGTGATCAACTCTAATGGTGCTTATGAATTCGTGGAACAACCATTGGATATAGTTGACGAACACATTGATGATTTCATACAGGTTGGGAGACGTAGATGGGATGTGGGTTTCTTCATTATTGATAGAGATTCCATTTATGACATTGAGGGTAGCTCTCAGGCAGAGGGGGTTGAAATATCATCTTTAGAGGACTGACCTCCATGCATGTATGATTTAGATGTTTGGCATCCTAGTGATGACATGGTTATATATTTTTTCTTCCCTTTCAAGGATAACCTCTCACGGCATGATCTTCATTCATCCTTTAATAAATACCCTTTTGAGGATGCATATTTGATTTATGAGGATTCTCAGCGATTGTGCTAAGATTTCGAGGATTACGAGGATGTGGCCACCACAAAGAAATCATAGATTCATCCTTCAAAATGAAATTATTTTCGTCTTGGAGATTTTCATCAAGATTTCCAAGGGAAGAGGTAGTGTTTCTACACTTGAGACTATTCCTTACCTCTTACCCTCTTCTCCAGGAGACCATGCTGTGTTCTTTCGATCTTTCATTTTCTCCCAGTCCTCGACAAGCAATGAGTCTTTATGCACAGATGAAGATGACCCTTCATCTACATATAGTATCCCCCTTTAGAGATGGATTGATCAGTCTTTTGGCTACACTTTAGGAAGGATGATTGGGCTGATGATTTCTCTTCCCAACAGGATTTCCTCCCTCCCCCCCATATTCATGAGTTTTATTTCACGATTGATTATATGTGTGTTCATACTCATAATTATTATGTGCTTGAATTATTGTTGTTGTGTTATATGATTAAGCACAAGGGGAGATACTTTTATGAGATGATAAAATGGTTGCACTGGTTGTATGACTTCACCTAACATCATCCATCATGTGATCTTCAAGGCCCCAAGGCCCCAGGTAAGTAGGCACAGGTATACCGAGAAATGTTGTAGTCCTCATGCACTCTACAACGAGCACATGTCCCCAAGTAAGATCTAGATGTTATCCCCATTTTGTGGATAACTAAGGAGATTATGTCTCATGGCCCTCTTGTTGCAGATATGGAGTGTTGAGATACTACATGACCAACAATACCCTTTTGCACAGATAGAAACCCCTCTCACCACCAAATATGGTTACATATTTCCAAATGGCATCCACCACATCAGCTGGCTTCCAGAAGGTAGTGGGCCTTTCTCCATGAGGTACAAGTCAGTATTATGGTGAGCATAATTTCAATATTTAAGCCAATTGAGTATGTTGTATCTTAGATTACTCTAGATTTCATAATATATGCTTGGAAATTATGCCTTTTTCCCTATTTCACCTTGGTTGATGAAATTGTTCCCTATTAAGTGGTCTTCCTTTGGGATGGGTTTTCTACTAGGATCTCCCTTAAAGATCCATCGTATCATTCCTGACCATACTTACCACTTTCCATAATTATTCCTCTCCATTTCCTCATCTCTTGGGATTTTAGGGTGTATTGACCTAATAAGGGGTTGTCCATCATTCTATGGTAAGAAGGGTATGAAATCCCATAGGGGTTGACGTTGGGTAAAAGATAAAATCCTTTTATAAACATTCCATATGCTTCGCCCAGGGATCACCCAAGAAAGAAATGAAACACTTATCTTTGAGTAAAGAGGACCCACAATATAATAAAGGATGCTTAAAAGTTTAGTTGAAGGATAGGAGGTCTCATCATGAGCCGACCTATCATTTCCATGAATATCTAGTGGTATGGCATTGCCATAATCTGGTCACCAAATCAGGGTAATGGCTCTCAATTGCATGGTTGCGAGAAAGGGGGTATCATCACGACCCAGCCTTCTCATTTCCACTAGGTGTTTGTGGGTGACATTTACATCATCTGGTCACCATGCCATGGTAGTGACCTTCAACCTATCCTTATGCTATATTGAAATAAAATACAAAGAAATAAATATAAAAGGCAATTGATGGGATTGGAAAAAATGCATTGTGGACAAAGGTACCACACACCCTCTACAAAGGCACCCGTGAATGAGACACTACGACCCCTTGTATGTCATGAACCCTATGCCCATTGAGTCTTGACCCCAACCACTTCATCCACTATATATGGATTAGAGAGGGATCACTTGGAAAATCTCCTTGACCTAGGGAAAGATCTACCCAATAGGATACCTTGCCAACCCTCCCATATTCAAGCTTGACAAGTCGCATAGTGTCTTTGACAATTTAATTGTTTGATATAGTGATCTTTGATGAACATTATTAGGTGGATCATTTATTTATTGGATTCACTTATCATGATGTTATGACTTGAGATCCTTGGAGGGCATGCTCATTTGTCTTTGCAGGACCTAGTTGGTGGAAAGTTTTGGGAGAACAAGCCTAACTTGGGCTTCCATGGGGCTATTAGATTGCTCTAGATTTCATAATATATGCTTGGAAATTATGCCTTTTTCCCTATTTCACCTTGGTTGGTGACATTGTTTCCTATTAAGTGGTCTTCCTTTGGGATGGGTTTGCTACTAGGAGCTCCCTTAAAGATATATCGTAACGTTCCCGACCATACTTACCACTTTCCATAATTATTCCTCTCCATTTTCTCATCTCTTGGGATTTTAGGGTGTATTGACCTAAGAAGGGGTTAACCATCATTCTATGGTAAGAAGGGGCTGAAGGCCCATAGGGTTTGACGTTGGGTAAAAGATAAAATCCTTTTATAAACATTCCAGATGCCTAGCCCAGGGATCACCCAAGAAAGAAATGAAACACTTATCTTTGAGTAAAGAGGAGCCACAATATAATAAAAGATGCTTAAAAGGTTAGTTGAAGGATAGGAGGTCTCATCACGAGCTGACCTATCATGTCCATGAATATCTATTGGTATGGTGTTGCCATAATCTGGTCACCAAATCAGGGTAATGGCTCTCAATTGCATGGTTGCGAGAAAGGGGGTATCATCACGACCCAACCTTCTCATTTCCACTAGGTGTTTGTGGGTGACGTTTCCATCATCTGGTCACCATTCCATGGCAATGACCTTCAACCTATCCTTATGCTATATTGAAATAAAATACAAAGAAATAAATATAAAAGGCAATTGATGGGATTGGAAAAAATGCATTGCGGACGAAGGTACCACACACCCTCTACAAAGGCACCCATGAATGAGACACTACGACCCCTTGTATGTCATGATCCCTATGCCCATTGATTCTTTAACCCAACCACTTCATCCACTATATATGGTTTAGAGAGGGATCACTTGGAAACTCTCCTTGACCTAGGGAAAGATCTACCCAATAGGACACCTCGCCAACCCTCCCATATTCAAGCTTGACAAGTCACATAGTGTCTTTGAGAATTTAATTGTTTGATATAGTGATATTTGATGAACATTCTTAGGTGGATAATTTTTTGATTGGATTCACTTATCATGATGTTATGAGTTGAGATCCTTGGAGGGCATGCTCATTTGTCTTTGCAGGACCCAGTTGGTGGAAAGTTTTGGGAGAACAAGCCTAACTTGGGCTTCCATGGGGCTATTGTTGTAGGACCTAGTTGGTGGATTGTCCTCTTGGATCCTATGCCCCTATGACCAAGACATAAAAGTGATAACATTGAACACTGACATTCCTTTAAATGTAGTTAAACTAGTCAAAGGAAAAAGAGGAAGAAAACATGATGTACCTTTTTCTGAAGTTTGTCCTTGTTCGATCCAGGATAAAATTGATCTTCAAGCCCTTTAATGAGTTTCACAATTCAATAGACAAAAAAGACAATGCATGCTTCCTATTCTACCAAGATTAGTTTAAACTAGATTTATCAAGAAGAGACAAGCCTATGTAATCATACACAAACTTGAAGGAAATAGGACAAGCATATATTAATGATAACATAAAAAGGTACTTACAATATGTAGATGCAGATGCAACAACCTCAACAAGTCCTCCTTGTCCAACCCCTTGCTCGAAAGATCCACGATCATAATGAAAATACTTTTCACTGATATTCTCCTCCTTTTCACCATGAGAATGCCTCCTTTTATAGGATTTGAGAGGCTCAACCACCTTAGTTATCTTTGGAATAAGTTGAAGATATGAATCCATCAGTTGTAGTAACTCCCTTAGATACAACCTATAAATTGAATTCGAGCCAAACCAACTCGGATGCTTTCTAGCTGTATTTAGAGATAAGTGGGATTTCTCCCCAAGATTATCTCAACAGATTGACGCTCCCTTAAATATGGCAACAAAGCGCTATAGCGCTCCCTGATGAATGGGCAAGGAGCGCTAACGCTCCCTGCATGTGAGCAGGGGAGCGTTGATCTCCAAAAATTCGTTTAAGATTATCTTTCTTCAAGGAAAAATATTTGCAAGATTTTCCAAATGATGTGTTTTCCTCTTTTAACAAGTATTAGAGGGTGTACCAAGTGTTCTTATGGTGTCATCCACAATGTGACATCTGTAGGATGAAAATAAAATGTTTGTGACACTTGTGACAAAAGTGTGACACTTGCGACACTTACGATAATGATGATGGGACATTATCGAAGTAAGGAATTTTGACGTGTAATAGATTTCCCCCCAATGTGTGAGGTCAGAAGATGGAAGCCAATGACTGAAACACTTTGTAGATTTTCGAAGAAAGGTTATGGAGTCGAAGAACCTGGTAGAAGCTGCAAAAAACCATCAAACAAATGTTATCATATGTTTCAAACCCAAGGAAGGTATACCTATGCTTGAGTGACAAAGGACTTAAGGTATGGCCGCCATAAAATACATTGTGGATCCATAATCATATTGACTAAGGGTATATCCACCAAAGATACAATTTGGATCTATACCTCCATGACATGAACTAATCATAGCCACGAGAAATACACAGTGGATCTACAAGATGATAAAACAAAGCCACAGACCAATACAAAGTAGATCTATGTGATAGTATATTAGTATGCTCAAAATATCTCCTTCGCATCCTCGGAAAGAAGATAACAAAGTGAAAGATTAACCCAGGGTATTCATCCCAATCCTAATGTAGTACGAATATAACCATGTGAATAAGTGTTTTGATGTCAAACATGGTAGAAACCACTTTATTACCGATCAATGAGGTAAATCGTTAACAAGTGCGAGGGAAATCACTAGTGATGTCAATGATTCCCAAGGTACCCTAGTACAATCCAACGAATGTGAATATGAGCTGAAGTCGAACATTCGTGGAATCATCCGATCATAGGTCAATGATGTAAACCTACTGTCGGAGGCGAGGAGGCCTTCCATTGAGGCATGCAGGTCCCAAAGTACTAACTAGTTTCTAATTCAAATTCCCAGATGATGTGTTGAAGTCGACAGGAAAAGACTCGTCAAACGAGGGTCTTGATGTATCCCCCATCAATGACATGAAACTTACATAGATATGTAAGATGATGAATCAAATGAGTATGGACTGACATGGGTATTGAAACTAGAAAATTGTGATGGTTGACTCTCGAGGTAGATACTTCCCTTGAACATTGAGGCACAACATGAATCGACAACATAAACATAACATGACCAAAACATATTGTAGTGGATACTGTGTTATTCATCGGGTGACCCAAAGGAATGAAAATGACTCAGGGGACTGGTTCAATGCAGAGGTTCAACGGGTTATCCAAGTTTCAAAAATGGTTGAAATAATGTGTCGTGTTCAAGGGCGACTCCAAGAGTGACTTGTGACAATTCTAAAAGATATCTTGGCTTGCTTCCTTCAATTTCCCCCCCATCTAGATAGACAAGTACCTCTTTTTTTTTACGAGGTCAAAGAGGATAACACGTGCTCGATATGACTCACCTTTGGTAAGTCCCTCTTCCTTTGTTTAACGAATTGGAAGAAGTAAGGGTTCGGTCCCATATGGGCCCTTCAATGTGTTATTTTAAGGAGTCCAGAGAAGGAAAACTTGGGGGTTTTTCATGTTTAGAGAGACTGAAAATAACTTAAAGATGAGTCTAGGGTTGTCCTTTTTCGTAAATTTAGTCTCCAAAGTCTGAAAAAGAGATAAAATGATACTCGAGAGACACCCTTTCAAAACCTTTTAAACGAGTGTGAAAGGAAGCAAGATCACTCGACAATATCTTCATGTTTAGAGAGTCTAAAAAGATCTTAAAGGAGACTCCATGGGCTTCCTTTTTCATGTAACCTTTACAAGTCCGAAAAAGAGATAAATGTCTACTCGATTACATTCTCATGTTTTTTCGAGCATGAGAAAGAACAAAGACCATGCTCGTCAGTGTTACAAGGTTTATCGAAAAATATACTGCTTCGAGGCCTACAAATATAGACAATTTTTTATCCATGGTATTAGTAACTCTTCAAATTAGATTTAAAAACCCAAAAGAAACTTTATATTATCAAAATATCAACACTATAATAGTGAAATAGGGTTAGAAATTTCATTTACCATTTCATTTTCACGAATTTCTTCTGGGTTTGGTATTTTCAACCTTTGGAAGGCGATTTTCAAGCTATGAGCACTGGAGTTGTGGTTGATTGTTTTTGAATCTGTCTAGACCAGGTTGGTCACTTTACCATTCTAGTCATTCATCATGGTTTAAAATAGGATTTTAGGTAGTTTTTAAGCTGTTCTGTACTCCTTATGAATCCCTAAGCGCCGAATTGGATCGACGCTCCCTCAAAGGGATGAGGGGAGCGTCGATCCAGTTTTCGACACCCTAGTGCGTGTACCTAGGGAGTGCTAGCGCTCTATGAATAAGATTAGGGGAGTGCTGGCGCAGAACAAAAAAAAATTGTTTCTTTTTAGGCTAAAAATACCCAATTTTTTGCTATAAGAGATTGACTAAAAGATTTTAAATGATTGTTTTTGTAGTTAATACGGATTAGAGCCATGATTGAATGGAAATAATTCAAGCATGAGCTCGATGATATCATCGCATTGCAATACCCTGAAGCGAGGGATGCTTTGAGTAACTGTGGCCTCTTCAAGTATTTCCAACTACAAAAAATGAAGAAAGAAGTTTTATTACTTGCGTACCTGATTGGAGTATGGGACGATGTCGAACATGCATTCTGTATTGGACCACAATTACTCAAAATTGAGCTCGATGATGTGTAATTTTTGACTGGCCTCTCAAGAAGAGCGGCTCCTATCCTTTTTCCCGGGCATCGGGCAACTCATCAGCCTACCTAGGTATATGTGGTTGACCACTGTATTCTAGGGTCACGGTTAGTCGGGGGATGAATTGTGATCAAGGATGTGAGAGATTTGGCACTAAGATTGATTTTATTTTCCATTACCAACCTGGTAGGTAGTACGAGTGTACAAATGGCTTCAAAACCTCAAATTTCTTATGCTCTACTATGTGTGGAGCCTAGATTATTTAACTGGAGTGAAGGATTCCTTGGGAATGTGAAGGACCAGATTACAAAGTGTGGGATTGGGAGGAAGAAACAGTTTGGCTATGGATCTTTCTTGGTTTCATTATTTTTGGAGCGAATACCCCAGATGCAACCACATATTGCATTGATATCACGACCGACGATTGATCCATGCATGGAAATATGGACAATTTTGTCCCCGAGATTGGGGGTCGACTCAGAGTTCAAGTTCACGGCTGACTTCTTTGCTTGGTGGAGAAGCCAATTAATTTTTATCGAGGACTTTCCATATGCCGGAGTGGATTTCCAGGGTAGTGTGGAATTAGTTCTTCTAGAGGGAATTGATTGGGATATGTCAGGTACGAAGCCAAATCTTTTCATGTATTTTTGATTTTATATTTTATACTTTTTTATGCATACAAAGAGGGATTTTAACAGATGTTTTGTTTCATCATGAAAATAGAGGCGCATCACGTCCGACATAGATGTCAGTACTAGGGTGTTGTGGAGACGTGCAGATAGTTATGGAGCATGAGGTGGAAGTGGGAGGATTCTGGGAGGTTGAGAGGAACCTTCGAGGTCTCACTATGGGTGTCCCGCCTCTCAAGAGGTGAAATGTACCTCTTCATCTATAGAGGCATACAGTAGGGGT
>JASDQU010310006.1:28626-47194 GCA_032191745.1 Picea mariana | reverse complement strand
GGTGCTCTTGTTTATTTTTACTGTATTCAGTTGTTGGTGAAAAACCCCCGAATTGAAGTCCATAATAAAAAGAAAAATTGTACATACATCTTGTGTTCTTTGTGTTCCTTGTAGAGATGATTTGTTGATGATATGTTGCTGATATATGTTGCTGATATGTATTCACCTCTAACTCATTATAAATGACAACAATGAGTAATGAGAAAATTTTGAATGTTAACTAAGGAGTTTTTTTGTAAGAGGGAAGTTTTGGGAAAACGATCCCCAAACTCATTCACTCCCCCCTCTAAGTGTGGTAGGTGTGTCCAACAAAGAACTCATAGATATATGGGTAAGTCTTCCACATAGGGTTATCATCTTTCCTCTAAATAATCCTATTCCTCCCAATGAAGGAATCATAATAGGCTTTCCTAAAATTTCCCAATTTCTTTTTGTCATTATGTTCA
The DNA here is from genome assembly GCA_032191745.1 of Picea mariana. NCBI lineage: Eukaryota > Viridiplantae > Streptophyta > Pinopsida > Pinales > Pinaceae > Picea > Picea mariana. The sequence continues at coordinate 46,748 of JASDQU010310006.1, read as the reverse complement.
CCTATGTTTCTTCATCCAGAGTACAATCAATGTTGAAGTATCCTATTCTTACTTCTATTTTCTCTTTCTCTTTTAAGATATATGATAGATTAGTATCTCGGTGGTCATTCAAGGTTTCTTTCATTTGCAGCAATATAGTCTCTGATTCTTTTTGGGGTTCTACCATAGTCTTAGTTTCGTGACCTTTCTCATGGTCTTCTTGTCTCATGTTCATTCTTTAAATCTTAGCAATCACTCTAGGGCAATCCAAAACTTCATTATCCATAGCTTTACAACAAAGACAACTAGTTCTTCTACCAGGACATTCCTTAGCCAGATGTCCTGGTCTTCTGCAGCTGTAACAAAGGGTTAATCCTCTCTTTCTCTTAAAGGATCCCCAACCTTTCCTATACCGTGCACTCAGATCACAGTAGCTAAGATGCAACAAATTCTTTCTAGGGTCTTGCATCCATTTATTAGTCCAAAAATTCTTTCTATGCATAGGAATACCATATCTTTCTTTATTCTTATCAAATCTACTCATATCAAATCTTCTTTCATCTAGCTATGCCTTAGTTTTCAGGTTAGGAAAAAATTTATCAAACATTCCTAGATCCATATTCTTGAAACAAAAGTTTCCACTTATCTTACTTTCAGCAGAGAACAAAGCTTCCATATCTAAAAATCTTCCACTATTCTTACCTCTATCAGAGCACAAAATCATTCAGATCTTACCTCTTTTCTTCATATCTGCCTCCTTCCTTAGAACAGAGCTTCGCAAGTCAAGCAACAGATCTATGCACAAAGCTTCCTTTCTTTTCCTCAGTTCCCATCAATCACAGTTTGAGGTCCCAACAACGGAACCATTTGTTGGCAAAGGGGTAGACCCAGGTTTCAATGCTACAACAACACACCAAAAACAACCTAACTACCAACCCTTTTGGCAACACCTGTGAAGCAGATGAAGTCTCACCCGAGGTAGAAGTAGGGGTGGTTGCAAGACTTAGACATCTACAACCCCAGCTGGGACACAGATATGTGATTTTAACACCTTATCAAAGCACTTAGCAATTAAAATTCATCAGTATCAAACTGGTATCTATTTCACATACAAAACCCTAATTACAGAGCATCACAATATTCAACCAGATCTAGTATGTTCAAGAACTAAGCACATCCACATAGGTCAGACCTAGAATTCATCCATATGATTAAGAACATAACATCAAACAGATCTATCTATGATTCATCTATATCAAAGCATCTAAATAAGTAAACACATAAACACATCAATACATTGCACAAAGAAACCATAACACTAGATATATGTGGTTCACCCCCAGCCTTGGTCTACACCCACCAACTCTTCTTCTCTTTATTATCCTCTATCAAGCATCTTACATGCACAAAGCATCATAACATTACTCCAGATAGGACAGGAGATCTGTGTGCACTTCGTCAGATCCTTCTTCCCCAAATAGATCTAGGCACAAAGCTTTACACAATCCACACACAAAGAACTACAGATGACTTGCACTTATCTCTACAAGTCTTAATTGCGTCTTCTTGCACATAGATGGTACTATCACTCAGCCATTGGTCGCTACTTACATCGCCTAGTCTTCTATTTATACATTACAAAATAGGCCTAAGCATGGGTAAACCCATGGGCCAACATTCCCACACCTGTTACATAGCCCAAAAACCCAAAAATCCCTAAAGAGGGGCTGAGATCCCGTGCTCTCTTCTTCGTCTTGCGCTCCACCTTCTACATCCTATCAAAGTCCCAAAACTAGGTCAAACATGACCAGGAATCCTCAAAAATTGGTCAAGGGCTAATAGGTCATGTGTAGCATAGAGAGTCTGTCAATTTGAAGAACCCTCGACATACCAGAGTCCTCCTCCGTAGAGCCTGAACCGTTTGAAGAAGAAAAGCTAATCATGGTTTATAGGGAATGTACCTCAGAAGTCTGAGGCCTATTTTTGTAAACAATTGTCAAACTAGAGCATATTTCTGAAAGTTTGTCCCTGCCAATGAGTGTAAATATCATGTTTATTGAAGTCCAATAGGTCTGTTCCATACTGAGTCAGATTTTAGGTCTAGATAATGACAAGTATGTGGTTGAGGTCATGTTAGGTTTTATGTTGGCATTTTTCCAGTCAGAGTCCAGTCAGTCAGTTTGCATTAGCTTCAATAAATTCATAGCTGATAATATCCACAAGCAGCTAGTGAATTTTCAGTCACTAAGACATTTCAGATATTACACATACTTGTTGAATATTTTCCTAGAGAGAAACAAGAGAGATTTCCATGAAGCATCATTCATATCAACTGAATGTAAAAGAATCACAATGCTCATTTTTATCAACAAGGTCATGTTCAGGGTTTACAACCTAATTTTCAACACCATCCTGCCAAGAGTCCTAGATGACATGAGGAGTTATTTGCAGCCAAATCCAGAAACCAGAGTGGGGGATTGTGTGTTGTTCATGCATTCAACAATGATATGGGTTTATGGTTTTCATGAATCCCCCTATCTTCTGCCTATTTTTCTAACATCCAGAGTCTTTTCCCTGGAATTCATCACGCAAAGAATTGTATCAGAGACATATCACTTCCTGAAACTACACAAGGCATCCAACCTCAAATTCCCTTTCACCATTGAACCCTTCATTATAAAAACTAGATCATGCTTATCTCAAATCTAGGCCAAGCCCAAGGAGTTTGGATTTGCACAGATACAGGGAAGAATATATGATCAACATCAGATCATATTCAAGACAAGACTGATGAGAAAACATGCCCCTTATGAGCATGAACATGTTGAGGGTTTTGAAAAATTGGCAAATCTAGATGTTTGTACCGATATGGAGGAAACCCTCCAACAAAATCAAACACAACAAACTCCTTAGAAGTTGATAGTTAAATTCCCCAAGGTAATTTTTTACAGCAAAAGAAGCAGTTCAGAGGCCCTGAGCACCAGTAGTCAGCAGGCTTCCCCTAAGAAGATGAAGATCACACAATCCCCACAGATAGTGGATCTAGAGGAGAAAGAGCCTAAATAACATGTAAACATGGATATGGTGGAGAGTGGAACCATCAATGTAGAAGTTGGGAAATGAAGCAAGATCCAAAGTGAAGGAATCTCAAGGACTTTCAACAACAAAAAGAACATCTTTGATAAGGCATCTAGAGCAACCTATCAATCTAAAGAATATTTGGAAAAGAAATATGTTGGGAAAGGAAACTTGGCTATGAATGAAATGAGGGAGTTAATCCCCGAAGTAGAAAATATATATCAGCGTAAGTCTTCTATGTTCACAGTGAGAGATGTAGAGAAGAAGAAATTCAATATAGTAGGTGTAGATGAGGATAAAGTATCTGAGATCAAGTTAAGATATGAAAACATCAGTGCTCCAGACAAAGTGAAATTCCATAGGAATACCAGTGACATGCTGTATTCATATTACTTGGGCTTAATCCTGAAGAATTCAAATCTGTCAACTTATGCAATTAAGTTGGAAGGGCAGTTGAGGTAAGAAAAAGCATCCAACAGAGCTTGGCAAACTCAGGTCAAGAGGCTAGAATCTGAAGGCCCTCAGGGAGTGAAATCCTCCTTAGAAGAAAATGACAAGTTGATTCAAATCTTGAAGAAGAAACTTAAAATGTCTTCCACAGATCATCCACAAACAAAAAAACTGGTTGCTCTAGAACAAGAGAAGGAGACATTTCAACAAGAGGCATTGAATTACAAGGCCAAGGTATTACATCTGGAGAAAGAAAACGTAAGTTGGTCACAAGGACAGAAAAAAGTACCAAACATGGTTGTAGTTGTACCTTCTACTACAAAAGCTAGGCCAAGCACTGAAGGACTTGTCCAGGCTATGTCCCAAGTTAGCCTGAAGGTGGGATAAATCAAATTTCTAAAGGGAGATATAGAGAAATTGAAGAAAGAAATGAAAAGAAAAGATGAGAGGTTGGCTCAGTTCTAAAAGGAGAATCAAGCTTTGTAGGAAAGAGTAGACAAGATGAAAACAAGGTTGAGAGGCAAAGCACTGTTTCAGGGAGACAAACATATCATCTGGGATTCTATTGTTGCTGAAGCTGCTAAGTTCAGGGTTTACTTGAACTTTATCAATGACAAAGATAGCATGGCCATCACAGCCAGAAGTAGGTGCACTATTGTAAAAGAGACCATAGAAAAGGAACCATCAGAGTGGGGCCAAAATTCCATAAACTTGCTAAATTTCATACCCACTACAGAACTTCAGACCATTGGGGTCAAATATTGATCATCTAGGCCAGGAGGATCATTTCCAAGCATAACCTTCTAAAATCAGTCCAAACCAAGGCCATATAGATGGAGCAGAGTATACAGGAATTCAAAGATCTATTTGAAGAATTGTTCATCAAAGCCCTCCCACCATTTTGGGATGGAAAAGGAAAATTGTATGATCAAGAGGAATAAAACTCTCACCTCACCTAATGCAGAATAGATCACTCCAAGTGTGAAAGCCTAAGGGAAAAATTGAAAGGAGCAACCTTGGTGGAATATTTGATTACAGATTTTGAGATCTTGAATTAGTTCAAAACAATGAATATTGGACTGCCAGTCATGACATAAGAATCTTGCATTGACCTGGAGATCCTAATTAAAGAAATGATGGACTAAGATATCCCTTTTGACTTGCAGTGGAAAGAGATAGTGCGACTAGGTAAAAAAAAGTGTTGTTTTTCAGGAACTAATAGATAACGCCTTGTTGGCCCTTGGTTAGAGAAAGCAAGCAAAGAACAAGGGAGAAAAGGAAAAAAGAGAACTTCACGGAAGACACAGTGTCTGTTACTAAGTCGAAGTGAGAAAAAGAGAAGAAAAGATAGATCGAAACCTGACAAAGCAAGCCATTGGACGAGGAGATCGAGGATGACCGGTCAACAAGGAAGAAAGACCATGGATGACTCCAGAAGTGGAAAAATCCACTGTTAGATGCTTTGGAGCACCGTGTAAGAAGGAAGGAAAGATAGGCTGGCGAAGCCCTAAAAACGTGAGTCAAGTTGACCTAGGGTTTTAGACACCTAGGATTTTCATATCTAGGTTTTTAGACACCTAGGTTTCGACCTAAGGATGTCAATGAGTGATTGTAATGTATAAATAAGAACCTATATAAGGGAAGATAGTTAGTTCAGGTTCAAGTTTGTGTGATCTAGTTGTTCTATTTTGGCCTAAGTGATTATTTTTATGAGAGAGAGAAGACTTGAGTACGAGGGACTTTTGGTATTTTAAGATCTTTAACTGGGTGCAAATATCACCCTGCATCTGGGTGTGCAGACAGGGAAGAGATCGAGAGAAGAAGAGAGAAAATATGATGGCTAAGAGCGCAGATCAAAACTGTATGCTTCATCTTAATATATTATAAAGTGCAATTATGTGGATGTAGCCCTAGAGAGAGGGTGAACCACATAGCTTTTGTGTTATGTGTGATTGATACTCTATTCTTTTCATTTGATACACTGTTATTGAATTACTGTGGTAGATCTAATAAGATGTGTGGAATAGATCTAAGTTGATAAGTGATATATGCATGTTGTATTTTTCTAGTGTTGGATCCACTTGATATGTCCCTTGGTTATAGACATTTATGTCCTGCAGCCCCCCCATAGCTGCTTCGGGTGAGACTGCATCTTCTTCGCAGGTGTAGCCGAAAGGGCTAGTAGTCAGGGCTTGTTGGTGTGTTGTTGTAGCATTGAACCTTGGGTATGCCCTTGTGCCAACAAATGGTTCCATTGCCGGGAAAAGAATATTATTGAGGGAATGTCAAGGTGGTTCCCATCAAAGAAAGAGATTCAAAAGTGGATAGAGGATCAAGAAACAGACTTCACTGAAGCCCAGAATAAAATCCCTAATTTGAGTACAAAAGATTGGCTAGGAAGATATATCTTTATCGATATACACGAGATATTCTTTGGATGAATCCATTAGGAGCTATATGAGTGGTTAGGTAGGTTAGAAGATACCCAGTTTGAGATCAAACCTAGACCTCTTGTAGTTTGGATGTCGGTGTTGATCAAGAAGGTAAAGAGAGTTGATAATTTAGTATCATGAGAAATATATCACTGGTTTGATAGCACCATTGGAGGGTACATCACCGAGTTTGTTGTTGACAGAGTAGAGTCATATATCCAAGACAAGAGATATTTCTTCAAGGGACCCAAAGGAAAATTTTTACACTTTCTGAAGTTGAGAATCAAGATGCTATTGCATGAGAAGAACATCTTGAAGATACAATAACTTGGTCGGATTTGAAAAAGATAATGTTCAGAAATTCAGATAGTGACAATGAAACAAAGGCTGGACATATGCACAGTGGAAAAGTGTTCAAATAAGTGAATATTGTAAACTTGTTCAATAAGAACTACAGACACGAGGGTTTCTACAGTGGAGAAGAGGTAGACTTGGAAAATGAGGAGCATTCAGAACCTGTTGGGACAGAGGAAGGGAAAGTTGAAGAGATTCGTTGGGACGACCCAGAGACTTAAAAAACTATGTAAACCATTGAAGTAAGTATTATTGTCCCTCCTGTTGATTCAACAACACTAAGCAATCAAAATAGTCAGAGTCACCAGAGTCCTCAGAGTACTATTATTAGCAGTTCAACATATACTCAGACAGGAAACCTAGGTAGCTCTATGGAAGATGAGATGAGACTCCCTATATTTAGGGGAGATGGTTCTGAAGACCCTGATCAACACTGGTTTCTATGTGAAACTGTATGAAATATTAAGAATGTCACCAATGAGGCTGTTAAAAGAACCTAGTTTAGCACTACCCTAAGGGATCGTGCACTGAGTTGGTACATGAATCTTGTCCAAGGACTTGCACAGCCTAAGACGCTAAATGAGATCGAGAATGCATTGATTGCAGAGTTCAAGAAAACCAAATCAGAGTCAAAATGTATTACAAAGTTGAAAGAGATCAAGAAAAATGTAGCCGAACCTGTTTTGGAATTCGATCAGAGATTCAAGACTTTAATAGGTCGATTGACTTTTCAGATCCCAGGTGAATAGAATAAAGAATGGTTCATCATTTCTCTCTTACCACACGTTAGAGTCCCATTGATGTAGCAGAAGATTGTTTCGCAGGCTGAGGCGCTGGAGATCGCCATGAAGCTAGAATCAACCCCTATGGGAGAATCCAGTTCAGGTATGAGCCAGATATTGAGACAGTTAACTAGTTTGTCTCTGCAGGTCAAAGATATGAAAAAGGATAAGGGAAAATATAAAAGATAAGACATCTGGCGTGTCATATGCAGATCAGAGGGCCATGAAAATGAAAACTATCCCCTATTCCATGAATACTTGGCCTCTGGAGCTCTGAGTTCTTTGAAGAAAGTCACCTTACCCTGGTGCGAGGTATGTCGAAATAGACACCGCCGTGGTGAGTGATATTACATGAAAAAGTATGTTCAAACTCCTACAAACTTGTATTGCACATTTTGTAAGTACGTGGGACATGATGATAGAGATTATAGGGCTTACAATCTCATGAATGAAAGGTTGAGAGATATATACAAAATTCAAGGTGAAGTACAACAAGAAGGAAACACTACGTAGTACAACTCCCATGGGAGAGGGAACTTCAATCCTCATGGTGGATTTAGAGGATGAGGACGAGGAGGAGGTATGGGTCGAGGCCGAAGACAGATAATTTGTTAAAACTGCACACATCCAAGACACCTAGCAAGGGACTGTCAGAACCCTTGTACCACTTGTAGCTACTGCAACTCCTTTGAGCATGTTATCGAGGAATGTCCAGCATTGTTGGCTAATCTTCAGGAAATATGAGGACCTCAAAAGAACTTGCAAGTGCAATTGATATATTTTGAACCTCACGGAGAAGATACCAGAGTCATTTTTATGACTAGAGGAGTCATTGTTACAGGAGAAGACAAACTGATCCAAGGAAAGACTACAAAAGACTCAAGAATTAGGAAAGATGTAGAGAAGACCCAAACCTTTGATGAAAAGAAAGAAAGAGAAATATTTGAGGAGGCAAGAAATAACTTCAAAAAAGATCAAGGCTCTTCATCAAAGACATGGCCATAAGTAAGATAATATGGAATGCCTTAGACATTTGATTAGTCTGCTTTGCCAAGAGAAGGAAAAGAGGTAAGCAAGATCATGGAATTTCTATATACTTGTATTAAGTTGATTTAGGATGAAAGCGATGTACAAGAGCTACAAAGTTTAATCAGACAGTATGAACTAGGAAAGATATACCCCTTACTGAACATGCAAGTACACCATATCGCTAAGAAGAGAAGGAAAAACAAGGAATTACACTTGAATGCTCAAATAGGCGAATATGATATAGGCTATGTGGTCCTCGACTTAGGGTTGGAGGTCAATGTCATGATGAAGAAAACTTGGGCACTAATGGGAAAACCAAAGTTGATCTATTCCCCTATCAGGCTTAGGATGGATATTCAACAAGCTATCAACCCCTTTGGTAGATTGGAACATGTCCCCATGGACATCGACAGAGTAAGAATGTTTGCATATTTTGAGGTAATTGAGATAGTTGATGATAACTGCCCTTACCCTGTGCTGTTAGGAATTGATTAGGATTTCAATAACTCCACTGTGGTTCATTTAAATAAAAGACGTATGAATTTTGAAAGAGATGGCCTTAGGGTCATTGCACCTTTATATCCAGATGAAGGTCAACGATACACATAACCTATCAGAGAAGAAGACCACGTATATGAACTAGAAAACATATAAAAATTAACCTCCAGACAATAGAATTACATTAATCCTGTGGTCGATGGAAACTTAAGCTGGCGAAGTGAAAATGCATGTTCATCAGACTCAAAAGAAGCACTGGAGAACTGGCNAAGATGTACTAAGTATATACAAGAAGATGTGCCAGATTAACCAGAGAAGTTTGCTGGATCGACACAATAGTAAGTAACTTACCCACCTTTGATGGTCTAAATCCTTTAGAAACATTCTTTTCAGACTTTGAAGAAAGAGTACCAATGCAACAAAGATTGTTGGCGATGGATGAGGCCCTGAAATCAACCCCAACAAGATGGTGGGGGACACACAAAGAGAACATTGCAGACTGGGTACAATGTCATACCTTGATGACAACATGATTCTCAGCACAAGCGGAAGGATGTGAATTTCAGTACACAGGTCAAAGCTGCCCAAAGGACCATGTGCGAAGCTACGAGAAATCCTGGAGCAAAGTTCCTCAAGAAAAGTGGGTACACAAATTCATCAACACACTAGACATGACACCTATCAATTGGTACCTTCAAGCAGAGCTGGGCCTCATCACTATAGATTTGAAAGGTATAACTTAGAATTTTATAACCACCTTCTTATTTGAAATTCAATATCCCTCAGTAGATCAAGCATTACATATTGTGAGACAGAAAGTATTTGAGGAGGCATCTAGCCTTCCTTTGGAACAAGAAGAGGACGAATAGACTGCACCTCTCTAGAAACTACAAGGTTGTTACAACATCAATGTTGATGAAAATGATGATTCGAGGAAGGTGAACATCGTAGAAACAGAAGGCCATAGAGATGTGGAAGGACCAAGAGTTGAGTTACCATTCATTGGATAACCAATCAAGATTAAGAAGGTCAATATTGGAATAGAACAGACCCCGAATCTTGCTAATGCTGGAGATTATTGGGATGCTTCTACCATTGACAAGATCACAAAACTACTGCACGAGTATCAAGAATTGTTTCCAACCAAGTTCATTGATATGAAAGGCATTAAAGGGCCTATGGGAGAGATGAGGATCCCTATGAAACCATATGCAAGACCAGTCAAATAGAGACCCTACATATTGAACCCTAAATATAAGGAGAAAGTGAAGATTGAGCTCGACATAATGTTGGAAGCAGGGATTATAGAGCCTGTGGAAGAGTCAGAGTGGATTAGCCCTATGGTGGTACAGGACAAAAAGATAGGAGAGGTCAGGATTTGTGTAGATCTAAGAAAGATGAATGATGCTTGTTTTCATGATCCCTTCCCTATGCCATTCACTGACGAAGTGTTAGATAATGTGGGAGGCCAGGAAGTATATTCTTTTACATATGGATTTTCAGGATACCATCGGATCTAGATTGCCAATAAAGATCGCCACAAGACCACATTTACAATAGAATGGGGGTCCTATCAGTATATAGTGATACCATTTGGATTGAAGAATTCCCTAGCTATATTCTCTAGGTTGGTGGTCGAAGAATTCAAGGAGTTCTTGCATAAATTTCTAGAAGCATATTTTGATGATTGGACTGTTTTTAGCTTATTGAAAAATCATATTGAATATCTAAGGCTAATGTTTCACAAATGTAGGCAGTGTCAAATTGCCTTAAACCTGAAGAAGTGTATCTTCTTCTCACCATTTGGAGTGTTCTTAGGCCATATTGTATGCAAGCAAGGATTGCTGGTAGATCCATCTAAAATTTCCATTATAGTGGATCTACCCCCTCCAACTTGGGTCAAATAGCTGCGCACTGCGCTGGGACACACAAGATACTACAGGAAGTTCATTAAGGGATATGCCTAGATTACAACACCCATGGAGAAGCTCTTGAATACATATTGTTAGTTTAGTTGGATAGAGTAATTCTAGTAGAGCTTCGACACACTAAAATGAAAAATGGTTACTACACCTATTTTGGTCTTTCCAAATTGGAGCAAGGAATTTCACGTACATGTTGATGCATATTCCATTGCCTTAGTAGAAGTGTTAACACAACCTGGTGAAGGAGATATTGATCATCCATTATCTTTGGCTAGCAAGAAGCTATCAACTACAGAAATCAACTACACCACTACTGAGCGAGAAGGGTTAGGCATGGTGTATGAACTGCAGAAATTCCACCACTACTTGTTGGGAGGGCACTTTAAAATGTTTACTGATCACTCCACGTTGAAATACCTAGTCAACAAGCTAGTGTTTGGGGGGGACAATATGCATATGGCTTCTACTATTTCAGGAATATGACTTTGAGATCATAGTAAAGCCAGGAAGAATGAACAAAGGCCCTTTCCACTTGTCAAGGTTGGAACATGGGGAAGAGCCGACCAGTTTGGAGGATGCACTGCCAGTTGCACAACTGCTATCCATTAGAAATATTGATGACCACTTCACAGAAATCATCTAGTTCATGTCAACAGGAATGGCACCTAGTAAGTATATGATTCCCTAGAATAAACATCTAGAAGTGTGTGTTGCACACTTCTCACTTATAGCTGGATAGCTATACAAGATGGGACCTGATGAGATACTAAGAAGATGTGTTATGGAGGCAGAGCAACCATTGATCCTTGAAGAATCTCATGAAGGCATCATAGGAGGACATTACACAGTGAAAGCAACTACGCATAAGGTTCTAAGAGCTGGCCTTTGGTGGCCTACCTTACATAGAGATGCTAAAGACTATTCCAGAGCCTGCGATGTATGCCAAAGAGTTGGAAAAATGTCCAGAAGAGATGAAATACCATTAGCACCATAAATGACCCTACAAGCATTTGAAAAATGGGACATTGATTTCATGGGACCTATAAATCCCCAAGGAAAGCACACAAGAGCAAGGCACATCATTAGTGCTACATAATACTTGACCAGATGCACTGAAGAAAGAGAAGTTAAGGAATGTAGTGCAAATATAGTTGCACGCTTCATAAGGTTTGGATGCCCAAAGATCCTTATGAGTGATCAAGGCACACATTTCATAAATAAAACTATTGAAGCCCTGACTGAGGAATTTGCAATCCACCATCAGAAGAGCACACCTTACCATCCTCAAGAAAATAGGATGGTTGAAGCATTCAACAAGATCTTGGAGACAACAATGATGAAGATTGCAGTGTGAACATGGATGACTGGGATTTAAGAGTACCAATAGTACTTTGGGCCTATAGAACCACCTGTAAGAACCTAACAATGCAGACTCCTTTCAAGTTGGTGTATGGCCTTGAATCCATTGCCCCAATGGAATTCCTAGTAGCAAGCTTAAGAATTGTTTCCTTTACAGATATGTTTGATACTGGCATTGGTCAAGAGAGGCTTGCATAGTTGGTTGAATTGGAAGAAGAAAGATTTGTTGTAGGATTTCATCAGCAGGTACAAAAGGAAAGAGAGAAGGCCTATCATGACAGGCACATCAATAAGAAGGCATTCAAACAAGGTGATTTAGTACTCATATATGACAGTAAGTTCATCAAGCATCCTGGGAAGTTCAGAACGCATTGGCTTGGGCCATATGAGGTAGCTTATGTTACAAAAGGAGGAGTTGTGTAGTTGAAGGGAGAATGGAAGGAAGGATCAGTGAATGGGAGCTGACTAAAGTTGTACTATGACAACCAGCTTCCTTACAGCTCTAAGTAAAAGCATAAGGAAAAGGGTCTAGGTACCAGGTGCAGTTGAAACTGGGTACTAGACACAGAAAAGAAAGTTTTCACAAGGAAGGAGAGGAGGCATAGAGTAGAAAGCAAAGGCTTCACTACACAGTCTGAAGTCAAAGTAAAACAAAATAATCAAATCTGAAGTGCCTCAGGATGAGTCACAAGCGAGTGTTGGGGACCTGTTGTCCCTTGATTAGAGAAATAAAGAAAAGAACAAGGGAGAAAAGGAAAAATCAAAACTTCGTGGAAGACACAGTGACTGTTACCAGGCCGAAGTGAGAAAAAGAGAAGAAAATATGGAGAGAAACCAGAGAAATAAATCCATTGGATGAGGAGATCAAGGATTATAGGTTAGTAAGGAAGAAGGAATATGGATGACTTAGCAAGCGAAAAAATCCACCGTTAGATGCTTTGGAGCACCACGCAAGAAGGAAGGAAAGACAGGCTAGCGAAGCCCTGAAAACATGGGTCAAGTTGACCTAGGGTTTTAGACACCTAGGGTTTTGGTATCTAGGGTTTTAGACACCTAATTTTTTACCTAAGGATGTCAGTGAGTGATTTTAATGTAGAAATAAGAATCTATATGAGGGAAGAGAGTTAGTTCAGGTTCAAGTTTGTGTGATCTAGTTGTACTATTTTGTCCTGAGTGATTATTGTTGTGAGAGAGAGAAGAGATGAGTATGAGGGCCTTCTGGTATTGTAAGATCTTTAGTTGGGTGTGAAGATCAACCCTGCAGCTGGGTGCACAAGGAGGGAAGAGATGGAGAGAAGAAGAGAGAAAATCTATTGGCTATGAGTGCAGATCAGAACTGTATGCTTCATATTAATATATTATAAGGAAACATTATGTGGACGTAGCCCTAGAGAGAGGGTGAACCACGCATCTTTTGTGTTGTGTGTGATTGATACTCTATTCTTGTCATTTCATACACTATTATTGCATTACTGTGGTAGATCTGATAAGATGTGTGGAATAGATCTAAGATGATAAGTGATATATGCATGTTGTATTTTTCTAGTGTTGGATCCACTTGATATGTCCCTTGCTTATAGATATTTCTGTCCTGCAACCCCCCCATAGCTGCATCGAGTGAGACTGCATCTGCTTCATAGGTGTAGCTAAAAGGGCCAATAGTTACGGCTTGTTGGTGCACTATTGTAGCATTGAAACCTGGGTCTGCCCTTGTGCCAACATGCCCATATGTCACCAAAATGGCAGATCCGATAGAGGACCAAAACATGACAAATGGAAAAGGTATAAGTTGAAGAGTTAGGGGAATCGAAAGTGGTTCATGAAATGTTTTTTGATTAATCATTGTAATCGGTTCCCATATCGAAACTGTCATGTTGTAATTATTGTAATCAGTTTTAGTAGCTGAAATGTTTCAGTTCAACTATTGTAATCAATTTCTAATTGAAGGAACTCAAATTGTATAAATATTAGAAGTTCCAAATGTATTAATGTTGGAAGAAGTGAAAGGGCACCTCCTTAGTTTTTCTGAACTAAATTGTAATTTTATGGAGCTGAATTGAATACATATGCAGAATCTTTTGAAGTCTCTATGAAAAGATACTAATGGTGGTGATATGAGTTTTGTCTTCTCTCATTGTATGTATTTCATGTGTTCTTTAATTCTATTTACATTGTCTTCTATTTAAATTGGATAGTTTAAAATCTAGAATTCATCTTGTGATGTTGTTGACCTAAGAAATTTAAACTGTGTTAAGTTCTTCATAACTAATTTAGAATTCATTTCATAAATGCTCTAATGCAATTACTTGTTTTTTGTTTCTTCTTACACTTTGCAAACTACAATTTATAACTCAAATTCATCGCCTCACTTAGCCTTTATCCTCTGGAGAGTTCTATTGGCCAACCAATGTTTTCATTCATTTTCATAATTTTGAATCCATAGCCCTAAGTGTCCCTCCCCTTCATTGCCATCAAATTTATAAAAAAAAACCCAAAAACAAACTTAATCTAGCCATTGATTTCCAAAGAAACATCAAGTGACAAGAGAGAGCCCTCTTTGAGCTGAGTAGGATAGTACCCAGCTCTAAATTTGGTTTGTAGGTTACCTCTGTCATTTGTTTATCAACCAAACAAATTTACAGAGTGCTAATATTCTAGTGCCATTGCTGGGGATCGAAAGTGAAATCTTCCCTGGGAAAATAATGATTTAAAGCTTCAGATTTGATTCCTGAGGGTGACAATGAATCAAACACCTTATTGGCTGAGACTAAATTTACTCTAGAGACTCCATTACCAAGAGACTAGTATCAGAAAGTAGTTTTAGATAGAAATCTTGGCTCCCAAGAGAATTCAAATTAAGAGAAACCCAGACCCAGAAGCTTCAATCCCCGTGTCTGATCCTGAGAAACCTGTACACAAAAGAAAAAAAATGACAATAAGCCCAGATTTTCGTTTAGATAGATATCTATCCTTTCCCAAAGATGGAGTAACAAGCATTGAAGATCTTGAGTTTGATGTGAAATTTGAGCAAACTTTGTTCAGAACTAAATCTGAATCTTGTTTGAACGAGGTCATCTTTGATGAGAAGAGGTTCTAAGATTTAATTTTAGTTGCCTCTACCAAAAATTTTGTGATCCATACTCAAAACCAACAGCCACTTCAAGTCCTCACAACATCCATGGCAGCTAGGTTTTCCCCTCTTGTACTCCCTGCTCAGTTACATGATTTTCCCCAAGAGTGTAATCTAAAGGATTAAGATGTATGTTGTTGAAAGAAGTGTGTCATCCCAAAGCATCTATACTAGTTCAATGCTTTTATATACTTAGAAGAAGTAGATTTTGAGGATGCAAAAATGAGGCTATTTGCACAAAGTCTTGGAGGAGAAGTCGAAAAGTGGTTCAGAGCTCTCCCAACAACCATTATCATAAATTTTGAAGCCTTTGAAACCAGTTTTCTTGCAAAGTGGGGCGACAAGAAAAACCCCCTTCAGTTGTTAAATCAGTATAAAAATAGGAGGAGGTCACCTAATGAAACAATGCATGAGTTTTCAACTAGATTTGTTAAGGTGTATAATTTAATTCCTACCGAGGTAAAACCCCCTCCTAAAGCTGCCCAACTCAGATATGTTGATTCCTTTGAAAGTGCTTTTTCTTTGTTTTTAAGGGAAAGAATATCTACTTCATTAGATGACATGATGAATGATGAAATATAAGTTAAAGTGAATCTAATGGCATCAGGGAAGATCAAATCTAAATCTGAAAGGGACATGAACAAAGTTCAAGACAAGGCACAACCTTCAACCTCACAAACATCAGAAGAAAGTTTTGAAACGATGATGAAAACTATGGAAAAAATGATGGAGATAATGGCTTTAGATAATAAGGCTAACACTAGAGAACATGTATATGTCCCACCCAGAAATCAGAGAAGACCAGCAGTCCCAAAAATTAGACAAAGAGATCAGAGGAATCAGGGGGATAAACAAATAAGACCTCCTTTTCAAAATAATTATGTAAATGAGAATTATGATGACAATTTTGAAGACAACATGCATTGTTGTGATGGTGATGAGACATAAGTATTTTTTACTAAAGTGGAACATGACCAGTTCATGGATTCTAATGAAATATTCATGCAGGAAAATGATGAGAGGTTGTCAATAGAAAGAAAAGATTACCAAGCAGAGTTGCAAAATGCCATCATGCAATTCCAGAGACAATATTGTTGGCAAATATTGAACAAGAAACGAATGCATGTCGATGGTTGTTGTCATTGATGGCAAGTTTGCAGACAATGAATGGTTGTTGTCATTGATGGGTTTGTATCAGACATATTGAAAAAATATCACGGTTCAATCGTAACCATTGAATACAAAATGAATCTGTATCGTAGTTTACAATCCTTATCAGGCATCGGGGATCGAAACTTTGAAGTGACAAAGTCACTTGACATCAGGACTGCAGATTTCGCGATATGCAAAATCGCGATGTAATCTGAGCCTTCATATTAAGGATTGAATCTGAACCGTTGATTCCAGTCAATGGAGACGCATCGGAGAATCAAAGTTCTCAAGGTCGAGGGAACCAGGGCATTGGAAGT
This sequence comes from Picea mariana, assembly GCA_032191745.1. Classification (NCBI taxonomy): domain Eukaryota; kingdom Viridiplantae; phylum Streptophyta; class Pinopsida; order Pinales; family Pinaceae; genus Picea; species Picea mariana. The sequence goes on along the minus strand of JASDQU010310006.1, from coordinate 30,263 downwards.
CCCGAAATCCCGACGAGATCGGGATCGTCCACTTGAAGAGGACGCATGGCAGCGATCGAGCACCACCAGGAATAGCCCCAACAAGGAGGCCATCCATCGGCATATCGAGAGTCGGGATATCGGCAATCCCATTGACCAAAAGTCGGGGAATTTCTTCGTGGAAAACCTGACCTAATCAGAACCGTCCATCTGCAAGGATAGGTGGCAAAGGATCAAGCATCGTCGGCATATCGGAAGTCTTGAGACTAAGGGTGCGAGGCCTGCTAAACCTCGAAATGTGAAAGAGACCACAGCCGTGGATCTCAGATAGGACGCGTGTCAAGGATCCAAGAGGAGTCGGCGTGGGAGGACAGGTGGCATCTCACATTGGATATCGAGATATCGGAGATCCCAGGAGCAAGGAGTTCATGCATCTCGAACTCACGAACCCCGTAGCCTCGACAGAATAAGGTTGTGGTCATGGGAGTTGGTCATATGAGCGAGAGCTGAGTTGGGAGGGCCAGTGTGTGAAGGGATAGATCAGGGATCGGAGGATCGGGAATCCCGTAGGCATGTGCATGGTGACATCGAAAATGCTGAAACCCCGATGAGAGGTTTGATCGAGGTCATGTGTTGACAGTCATATAGGCCAAGGCCTATAATGAGCAGGGCTAGCGCGTGGAAAGGAGCACATCAGTAATCGGGGATTGGAGAGGTGAGAAACTCTTGACATCAGAAAGTGCGAAACCCTGAACCCCGATAGAGACTCAGGGATAACCACAGTTAGGTGTAGAGACCGTGACAAGGTAAGAAAAAGGAATTCCATTGGAGGAATTTAAAGAGTCGCTTCGGCTTAGCATCATAAGGAATGTCGAAACCCGATTTAAAAAGGAAAAAATAATAAAGGTCATCCTACGGTGCAGATAAGACTTGAATGAGATCTAAGGGTTACTGTTTCTTCACACACAGGTAACTCATCAGTTATGATTCTCCTAAACAAAACGGATTCTTGATTGCGAATTAGTTATCATTTCAGTTGCTAAGACAGGTGTCCTGAGTTTTCCTATTGGAAGGTGAAGTGGAACCGTCAAGGTGGTGTGTATAAAAGAAAATGAGTGAGACGGAATTGGGTTGGTCGTCCTATATGTGAAAAAAGAATGAAACTGTAAGGAAAGTAGAGGAGAGGATGCGCAGGAGGAGATTGAGTATAAGAGCTGAATGACAGAAAGAGAAAAAGGAGATCAGAATGAGATAACGAGGTAATGCAGACCATACCTACTGAATAGACAGAGGAAGAGAAGAGCAGCAGAACAGTGTGCAGAAGACCAGATTTACAGAACAAAGAAAGATTGGTATGAACAGACTTATCTGTAAAGTTGAATGTTTATTTGATCATTTATATTTTAGGGAGGTTGAGAGGTGCTTGGGAGGATAGTTGTCCTCAGAGGTTCAAGTGGGAGCTTGAACATAGGAAGTTGTAGCTTCCATCTGGTTGCAGCCAGAGAAACCAGGGTGGCAAGGTGGTGCTAGGGAGAACAAGTGTTCTCGGTTATACAGGTTGGAACCTGTGTAAATGGAAGTTGGTGCTTCCATCCAGTTGGTGCTGGAACATTCAGGAAGTTGGTGCTTCCATCCAGTTGGTGCTGGAATATTCAAGG
>JASDQU010310005.1:32414-42862 GCA_032191745.1 Picea mariana | reverse complement strand
GAAATATATCCATGTCTTTGTGGAAAATTCATCTATGAAGGAGACATAATATAGGGATCCACCAAGTGAAGGCACTAAAACAAGGCCGAACACATCACTATGAACCAACTCTAGAATCCCCTTTTTCCTTCTCGATCCAGATGGGAACCTCACGCGACTTTGTTTTCCATATATCCAATGTTCACAAAATTCGACTTCTAAATTACATTCAGGAAAAGCTTTGACCATGCCTTTTTTATGCATAGCTCGAAGTCCTTTTTCTCCAATATGTCCCATTCTCTTATGCCATAGCATGGTCAGGTCGACTTTGCGATGACTTGTCAAGTTGGTTTGAATCAACTCAGCCCGAGTCGAGTCAAGTCGATTTCAAGAACAATGATGTTGTTGCATCTAGTCAAGTCGACATTCCCTAATAAATTGTATAGGGTTCCAACCTGAAATCCTTTCATTAAGACCATCACACCTCTGACCATATTGCATGTGTCCTTCTAAAATAGAGTGTGCACCCATGCATCACTCATCTTATTGACATATATCAGGTTTCTTTCCAAACCTGGAATTTGTAGCACACCTGGAAGGGTTCTACTCCTCCCATCCTATAGTATCAGTCGAACTCTTCCTCATCCAACAATTTTGGTTGTTGAGTCATCCCCTAAGAACACATATCCTCCTTCATATCATTCATATTCACATAACCATTCTCTATTTGGTGTCATATGATAGGATTCCCCTGAGTCTATCAACCAAACATCTTGATCTAAATGTGTACTGGTCGATGCCAGGTAAATATTATCATCGAATCATGTACTGACTTCCATTACCTTCGGCTTGCATTCCCTTTTGTAATCCCAACTTTACCGTATTTCTAGCATCTTCTCGTTGACTAAACAAGGGATTTAAATTTACCCTTCGACTTAGACTTTCTACCAAATAATTTTCCTTTATCTCTGCCAATGGGTCGACCTCTCACCACTAATGCATCTTTGGTCGATCCTTCCATGTAATTCCTTATCATTCCCTCTGATAGTAGAGATGAAACCACATCTTCTAGCACTAATGTGGTTGTATTACTCCCTATAGCCATGACTAAGCTATCCCAGGAGTTTGGCAAAGAACATAATAGGATAACAAATTTCTCCTCCTCAATGATTTTAATATCCATAGAATATAACTAGCTTATAATGGTATTAAACACATTTAAATGCCCAGTCACCGAACTACCCTCACTCATCCTCATAAGATACAGTTTCTTTCTGAGAAACAACTAATTTACCAGATATTTCGACTGGTACAAGGTCCCCAACTTGTCCCATAGTTTCTTGGCCGAATATTCACCTAAGACATTCAACAGTACCGAATCTGCAAGACAAAGTTGAATCGTACTCCTTTCCTTTCTCTCAAGTTTCTCCCATTCTTCTGTCAACATACCTGTTGGAATGGTACCTGGACCGACTATTGTCCATTGTTCTTGATCTACAAGGAGATCTTCAATTTTAAGCTTCCAAAGCTAAAATTAACGTCCATTAAATTTTTCGATCTCTATTCTCGATCTACTCGCTATTCTTTAACACAATCTTTAAATATTTATGACTTATGACTCTTATTGAACCCATGGTTTAGCTCGGATCCAAGATTGTTAAACCAAGCTATGATACCACATGTTAGGAAATGATGAACACTTGCACACTATACTTAGAAGAAGAGAGGAAGGAATATTTAATCAAGAAAGTAAATGATAAAGAAAACACATAGAACACAAATATTTTACCCTAGAAACCCAAACGGGAAAACCAACATTGCTTGAGCATTTTGTTCTCTTGTTGTCTTATTCATTCAAAATAAAAGGTTACATGCCTAACCTTGGTATACACCTAAGACACAATCGACATCATACCTTCTTTCTTTACATGAGAACAACCCTATAGCCAATTCGGCTTACATCTGCATGACCAACAACCTCTACTATTATTGATTAGAAATTAGCCTTTTACAACATTACAACATGTCTTCTTTATAGGCTTTACAGTAGGAAACACCCTAAAGAAAAGGCACCCAAAAAGTGTTACAGATCCATGCATATCATTGGCTACAAATCCCATGAATCTTAGGATTTTGTTACAGTCGACTACCAAGTCGGATTACCAATTGAACTTCATTTGGTCTTCAGTTGAATGCCATGCACTCAGTTGTCGACCTCTTGTCAGTTGACCTCTTCGACTTGTTGTCGATTTCTTCGACTTTGACTTTACTCGATCGAACCACCTCGATCTTCGACTTGTTGTCGATATCTTTGACTTCGACTTCACCCGGTTGAACCACCTCGACCTTCATCTTGCTGTTGATTCCTTCGAATTCAACTGTTAGTCGATCCACCTCGACTAGACTTTCACTGCAAAGAATATAACAACCCAACAATTTAATGTAAGGACAATTCCACTAAATATTATATTTTATGAACCAAAGTATGTTCAAAATTTATGGTTACAATCATAGTAGAATTTCTTCAATTACGAAGCAAAGGGGTTATGGGAAAAGCACCAGTCTGCCTTGCATATTACCGAGTAATATGTCTAAATGCATCTACTTCTTTGTTTGATATTGTGTATGGGATTGAATTAGTATTAGGTCGATTATTTTATAAATCCCGGGGTCTGGGATTTTCAGAAGTCAAACCTTCACGAATAGAGATATATGTTTATGAATACAATCTATTTGAATGGCTTTCCATGCACATACCCTCCTTCTAATACCAATTTTGTTGAGGGGGTTGGATTCCTAATTATCAAAAATAGGGATTAAACCCAAGGATGAGGCCCAATTAGAGCCTTCCCTATTTGGTATGGAATACTCCTCCAGGTTAATGGTCCAACAACCGTTCAATGGGCTCTAAAAGTTCTTTCCAAAGGTTATTTCATTTCTTTTTTATGTTTTATAAGAATCAATGTCGAAAATAAATTAGTCTAATGAATTTGAAGAAATATGTTCTACATAATAACCAATGGGAACAATCAATGAAAATGACCAACAACTTGTGATTCTATTGGAAGTAATTCGTCTAAGAACTAATTACTGCATGATAATATTCAGGAAACATAAACTACTAGAAAACTGAAAGGGGTGAATATTATGTCGATAAAATACCAAGAATTAATTCCAAAGGAATTCCATATACAAATAATGGAAAATAGAAAATAAGTAAGAAAGCAAGTAACCATTCATTGGAAATACCTAGCAATTCATTCAACCATATACGATAACTTAACATTATTGAAACTCTTACTAGGCGATTTTTGTTATCACATGAAGTTGTCATGGGTCTCAAGTGATAGCCATGAGCACAAGAAAACATGCGGGCGCAGTTTTCAATAGTAGAGATCCCCTGTGAAGTTCAATTTAGTGCCATCTCTAAGCGTGGTTTGAAGGACGTTATAGTTGGCAGGTAGATAAACTTTAGCGTGTGCACCCAGATTGCAAATCATGACCACATCAACGACCACGCTTCATTTCGGGGCCGCAACATACTCGGGTGTTAAAATCCTTCAGCGGGCTGAAATCTAAACCACGGTATTGCAGGAGAGCTACGTGGTGGAAGGTGGTGAATTTCAGGCCCAAAAGCGGTGTGGGTCCAAACTGCTTTCGACGGCCCCGAAATCACGTTCTCATTTAGCGTCGAATCCAATAGCAGCACGTGGCCACCCCCTAGTCATCAAGCCTCATCCTGATCCCAAGGAGAAATCAATTAATGAACAAGGAATGGTAGTTGAAACCTCGGCTCACTCCATAAATAGAAGGCATGGAGGGTCTGGCCGTGGAGACAAAACTATCAGCCCGTACCATGATGGAAGGTTTTTCCTGCAGGCCCATGATGATATGAGATTGTGTCTGACAGAAGGATACACGCACAGTCTGACAGAAAGATGCACAGATGGAAAAGCCTTGGACATCATGGCCAACTTGCGCTCCTAGCGGTTGTCCATTGTTTTGGGTATAAATATATTAGTTGAAGAATATGTTAAGGTCGATGGTTGAGCATTGTTATCGCACAGTTTGTAGCTAGGTCAAAAGGCTAGAAGATAGAAGCCAAACTGGCGTAACAGGAACCTACCCCACCCAATGTCACCACAATGGGGAGGTTCTTTCTATTTAGGGAGGTTAGGCCCGGGGGAGACGTCCCCAGTGACCTGGAGTTTTAGAGAGGCAAAGGTATAACGGTTAAAGTGAAATTCCCTCTTCACAGGTCACCACCAAGAACAGATAGTTGGTCTAAACAACCAATTATGAAGTGTAGGCCCAAATGAGAACACCTGCCTGGAAACAAAGAAACAAAAGACTAATACATGCTATAATTCAATGGGTTAGTACTTCATATAACTATCTGATATCAATACATAAGCAATAGATATTGACGAGATCAATGTTTATAAATACAACAATGAAATAATATCAATTCATCAATAAATACCAAGATGATGAAGCAATCAATGTGTCAAATCAATCCTTTATTCAATAAATGCTCTTAAACCATCATCTAATTTCCTATGAAGAAAACTTGTTGCATCAAGATGGAATAACCAAGGATGACGTCATCCTTATTAGGGTTAATAGTTGGTTAGGGTTTCAATTTATAAGAGTTTGAAAGTTGTTTTGGCCACTTATCACTTCAACGTTGGAGTTCTGAGATCAGTGCCTAATGGGTAAATGGAGTCAAGTTAAGGGAGGACGCAAAGGTTGAAGGGAAAAGGCTAAGGACTAGAGGGAAGGGTTCTAAAGTGCTGCTATGACAGGGCCCTAGAAACAAAACCCTAGGGGAAAGAGGCTCACTACGGTGTTGCTAAAGCAAGGCCTCGTGCTCTTTCCTCCTTCCTTAGGTTTAACTTGGCAAAAGGGCTAGCATCAAGACACGAGAGTGAGATGAGGGAGGGTGTTGCTAAAGAAAGGCCTTATCACCAAACCCTAGAAGCAGGACAACCCTAGGTGTAGATAACCTAGGCCTGGGACGTCTCCTCCTTCTTGACCTTTAAAGGGTACGGCTCGCTTAGGGAAGAGAGAAATGAGAGTGTAGCTATGGCTAGGCTCTTCCTTTCTCCTTCAATGGCTGAAACTTTCTCTTTTAGGGGACATGAGATAACGACCTACTTGTGTGTTTATCCCCTAGGGTTTTAAATCAGCAAAGTTTATAAACAAATGCAAGAATATAAATCTACAACCATTCAATCAAGAAGTTTTGCAGAAAAATACACTTACATATCATCATGAAATAGCATTGCAAACTCTAGTTGTAAACCTTCCTTCAAGAGAAATGCCAAAAATGCCAAGAAAAGCCTTCCTTCAACAACTGCGCCTCACTCCAAGAGAACAAATAACCAACTAGGGCACAAAAATCAGATCTCACTAGGAGAGTGAGTGTTGTGTTGTGTCAAAATGAGGATAAAACTCCTTAATATATATTGTATCAATGACCTTTAATTAATTTAGGTCATTAAAAATAGCCGACAAGGCTACAAACTAAAATCATGATGTTTTTACATCAAATTGTCAAATTAAAACCCTAACTGAGCAAAAGCAAGATGTCAAGCCCTACTGAGGGAGACGTTAGCCCTTTTTAGGCCAAAAGCAACACAAAATGACAAAACTTTGGCCCTCTTTGGGCCTCCAGATCATGCCACACGTGCCAACTGCCTTGTCAAACTGTCACATGCTCAAGGTGACATCAATGGCCTCTAGGTGATGTCCTAGTCCATCTAAGGGAAACGTTCCACTGGAAGTAGGTCAACCCCCCTAGGCTGGGCTCAGCCAAAGTGCCCCTGATGGGACGTCCTCTTCTTCTCTGGTGCAAAACCTCGATCAAGCACTGTCTTGTCTCTGTCCCTCTAACAGGTCTCAACAACCATCTGATGGGCTCTTCAGCCCCATGGAGGTCTGAACTGATCATCTTCCCATGTGTACCGGTCCAAATGGTACCTGTCCGTCGAGCATAGTCCTGCACATCAAAAACTACGCCCTCCATGGGCTCATTAGTCACATAGATCATAGCAATGTCAATCACATCTCATCATTAATATTATCAAACATATGCATAAAAACCCTGATATATCATTCAATAGCTCAAAGACGTTACAAAAACCTACAATACAAGGTTGAGGAAAAAGAGCAAGACACCCTATTGGGCTAGTATCCATAAGGAAAGGAAAGTTTCCAAGGGTTTTCATCCAAGTCATGTAAATGAAGTGGTGTGGCTAAGGGATGTCCAGACATATGGGTATAGTGAGAGCTCGGGATGCATGATGTTACCTGTGGATGCCTTTGTAGAAGGCGAGATGTACCTGTCATGGATGCAAATTTTTCCAAGCCCTTTCTTGCCTTTATTGTTTTCTTTATTTGCTTTTTCTTCTTCTTTTTCTTTTTATTCAAGGACTAACCAGAGGACACTGCCTTGGCGTGGTGACCAGAGCTGACAGTGTTACCCACAAGTACTTTCACAGAGATGATAAGGCTGGCTCGTGGTGAGACCCCTTTCCCTTGGCCATGCAACCAAAGGTCACTTCACTGGCATGGTAACCAGATGATGGCAATGTCATGTTGTTAGGTACCCATGAACATAATAGGTTGGCTCGTGATGAGACCCCCTATCCTCTTGACTAGGTCTTGTTTGTTATTTTTCCGGGTCCCTCTTGTTTCTTGCCGAGAGGATTTTTATTTCCTTCTCAAGGATCCCTGGGCGAAGCATCTCAAGGTTTTATTTCTAGGCTTTTATCTTTTACCAGCTACTTTCACCTTCTGGGCCTTTAGCCCCTTCTTCCCATGAGACAAGGTGCAACCCTACAAACAGGTCATCTTAATGCTTGAACAAGGGGAATGGGATAGATGAGCGGGAGATACAATGGAAAAGTGGTGGTATGATGGGAGCGGACGATGGCTTTTCATAAATCCCCCAGTGGCAAACCAAAACCTATGGGTACAGGCTTGCTAGGACACCCAATCAATCTCCCCAAGCATGGTCAAGTGGGCTAATGTGAGATCCAAGCAGTTGTCAAAGATAAAAGGAATTAGATGCATACATTTAAAGGTTATAATGATCAAAAGTGACACATACCATGATACCTGGACCAATTACCTCATGGAGCAAGAGCCCTCTCCGATACAAGACCAAGCCGAAGGTGATGGATGTTGTTGTTGCTGACAAGACGAATCTGATGAAAGAAGAAAAGGATGGACCCTCTAGGGCCATGCTCAGGTCAATCCTGCTCTCGGTACTCCATGTCTAGGACCTGTGGGCCTCGAGACATGATCTCTTAGTTATCCCTAAAAATCAGGGATAACATCTGGCTCCAACTCAGGGACATGTGCTCATCGTAGAGCGCATGAGAACCTCAGAATCTCTGGCATAACCTGCAGACCTGCTCAAACTCGATAGGGGCATCAGTAACAAAAATGGGGTGGTAATGCCACCCCAACATACATAGATATATATATATTAAAATAAAGTAATGAACATGTAAGACGATGAAAGCAAACTTCTTACCTGTACCTACCTGTTGGTTGGAATGTTTGGTGTAGTCAGACAGCCAGTGAAGCCAATCCAACAATGTTCCTTGATACCTGCCTTTGTTCTTCATCATACACCAAAATAGTGATAAATCAAGCACAAAAATGTCATGGGTTAGCGTATATATCATATCATCGAAAAACTTACAATCTAACTCATGGAGGCGGGTGGGAGGGATAAAAGCCTGCCAAGTCAATCTACGAGGAAGGTACTCAATCCACTCCAAGAAAGGGTCATGAAAAGTCCAAGGCTCAGAAAAATGACTCAAAGGTCCAGCCAGCTAACTACTTAGGACATCCTCACGTTCTGAAGTCGGGGAGAGGATCGACGAAGATCTAGCAAACGACCGGCAAATTATCAAGGGAAAGTTGAAAAACTGAGATGACAGAGTCAAACTTGTAGCATCTAACCAACCCTTAGGGTCTAGGCTTTGCCTAAGAGGAAATTCAACGTAAAAAATATATTTCCCAACTACACCTTTAATGGAAAAGCAAGGTAAAGTAATAACAGGTGGCTGGAGTGAAAAGTCGTGGGAAACTTTCTTTAGGCAAGCAATGTCCTCATTTGTATCAAACTCTGAGCAGAGAGGTGATTGATAATCATATTCATAAGATAAATCTGAATGCTCAGAAGGAAAATCATCAAAGTCCTCAAGGTATGACCGAAAATCATCAAGAAAACAAGGTACTAGGTCATCCTCAGTCTTTTGGAGAGTGTGGATAAAAATTTCATCTCCTTGTTGCCACTGATCAAAAATAGTTTGCTGAGATAATTGCAAGGGAAACACTTGGAAATAACTCTCACTGTCATAGATGGGATCTAGGTCATAGCCAACTATATCCCACCTACATCTCCCAACATGTATGAACTCATCAATGTTATCAATAGTATCACTATCTGTGTCGTAACATGCAGGGTTTGAAACATTTGACAATTCATTCTCCTCCTCCTCATTTACTTCATCATAAAGGAAAGCATTATCAAAATCTAGGGGAGGAGGGCAACTCATTGTTTCTTCTTGTGCAGGGGCTTCGAGGACTTTGGCGTTTTCAGCATGCATTATCGTTTCATCCTCATGGATTGCTTCTTCGTCTTTGATTGTACAACAAGGAATATCTATTTCGTTCAAAGCTTTCATTTATCCTTCATTTTCTAAATCAAGGAATAAGGTGTCATCGGGATCCTGAAACGAAAAATGACTAACCTCATTGTCCTTTTGTTGTGTAGGAGAAATAGGCTCTTGCACGGCCTCATCAGGAAAAGGAGCACAGGTTGATACTTCATCACTTTTCTTTGGTTCCAATTCCTCAGCCATGTCTTCAACAACCCTATGTTGAATGATGGTTTGTTTCCCTTCATCGTGGATATTATCAAGAAAGTTCTCATGGGCAAACAAACTTCTCATATTAAAACTGCCTGAAGTAAAGAGGCCTTTTATCCCGGATAAGGAGATGTTCTGTTCAATTTCTTTAGCCATGCCGTAAGCTTCATCGAGCGTGCTTGGGTTCCTTTTAATGAGAGGGAAACCTAGGTGTGCCAGGAGCACATGGGTATATAGATGGAGAACGTACTTGTTTTCAGGACGATGGTCCTCAGGAATTTGATACAGAGTGCGCTCAAACCTACTCTGGAAGTTCCATAGGGTTTCATTCTCATTTTGTCTTATATGCTCAACATTTTTTAGTAGTACTGAGATGTCTTCTAACTGAATACCCCATTCTTCGAGAAAGATTTCTTCCAACTGGTTCATAGAGGTGATGCTAGCATTAGGAAGGTTATCATACCATTTTTTAGCATTTCCACGAAGAGTGGTGGAAAAAAGTTTCATCACTACATCTTCGGCATCATCATCGACAGGGTGGAGTCTAAAATAAAAATAAAATTCATCCATATGAAAGTCAGCTCTTTCCCCATCGCCACCAGTGAATCTAGGGAGCCATCTTTCGGATATCGGGGGCATTTGTCTTGGGTATCCTGGGATTTTTCTCATGTCTAAAGGCTTGTAGTTCCCAGGGTCCCATTGTGAAGTCATTGTTGGCTTTGTCATCGGTGGATTCGCTAGATAATTTTCTTGAAACTATCAAAGAAAAAAGAAAACACCCTAGTGGAGTCGCCAAGTAAGCTTGTAAGAAAAGGTCTCTGAGGCAAGGCTTACCAAAAGGTGTGTCGTTTGAGGAGAATTGACTCAGTGTTCCCCGGCAACAGCGCCAAAATGTTATCGCACAGTTTGTAGATAGGTCAAAAGGCTAGAAGCTAGAGGCCAAACTGGCGTAACAAGAACCTACCCCACCCAATGTCACCACAATGGGGAGGTTCTTTCTATTCATGGAGGTTAGGCCCAGGGAGACGTCCCCGATGACCTGGAGTTTTGGAGAGGCAAAGGTATAAAGGTCAAAGTGAAATTCCCTCTTCACAGATCACCACCAAGAACAGATAGTCGGGCAAAACAACCAATTATGAAGTGTAGGCCCAAATGAGAACACCTGCCCGGAAACAAAGCAACAAAAGACTAATACATGCTATAATTCAATGGGTTAGTACTTCGTATAACTATCTGATATCAATACATAAGCAATAGATATTAACGAGATCAATGTTTATAAATACAACAATGAAATAATATCAATTCATCAATAAATACCAAGATGATGAAGTAATCAATGTGTCAAATCAATCCTTTATTTAATAAATTCTCTTAAACCATCATCTAATTGCCTATGAAGAAAACTTGTTGCATCAAGATGGAATAACCAAGGATGACATCAGCCTTATTAGGGTTAGTAGTTGGTTAGGGTTTCAGTTTATAAGAGTTTGAAAGTTGTTTTGGCCACTTATCACTTCAACGTTGGAGTTCTGAGATCAGTGCCTAATGGGTAAATGGATTCAAGGGAGGATGCAAAGG
>JASDQU010310005.1:0-10213 GCA_032191745.1 Picea mariana | reverse complement strand
TTGTTTGTTATTTTTCTGGGTCCCTCTTATTTCTTGCTGAGAGGATTTTTATTGCCTTCTCGAGGATCCCTGGGCGAATCATCTCGAGGTTTTATTTCTAGGCTTTTATCTTTTACCAACTACTTTTACCTTTTGGGCCTTTAGCCCCTTCTTCCCACGAGACAAGGTGCAACCCTACAAACAAGTCATCCTAATGCCCGGACAAGGGGAATGGGATAGATGAGCAGGAGATACAATGGAAAAGTGGTGGTATCATGGGAGCAAACGATGGATTTTCATAAATCCCCCAGTGGCAAACCAAAACCTATGGGTATAGGCTTGCTAGGACACCCAATCAATCTCCCCAAGCATGGTCAAGTGGGCTAATGTAAGATCCAAGCAGTTGTCAGAGATAAAAGCAATTAGATGCATACATTTAAAGGTTATAATGATCAAAAGTGACACATACCATGATACCTGGACCAATTACCTCATGGAGCAAGAGCCTTCTTCGATACAAGACCAAGCCGAAGGTGATGGATGTTGTTGTTGCTGACAAGACGAGTCTAATGAAAGAAGAAAAGGATGGGCCCTCCAGGGCCATGCTCAGGTCAATCCTACTCTCGGTACTCCATGTCTAGGACCCGTGGGCCTCGAGACATGATCTCCTGGTTATCCCTAAAAAATCAGGGATAACAAGCACAACTCCCTATTTTGTAATAGTTTGATAACATAGTTGTTCTCTAGTTATGTATGAGACCTGGGACTTTCTCATTAATAGAAGTCATTTTCTTTCATCATCGTGTTTCCTCTCGTGTTGAAAGACTCGTGCATGGATGATCCAGACGAGATGTTGTAGTTGTATTGTAATAGAGGTTTGATTATAATACTACTATGATCTGTTTCGATATTTTATTTCACTGCCTTGTTTCCTCTTATGTTGAAATTCTTGTGCATGGATGATCTAGATGAGATGTTGTAGTTGTATTGTAATGGAGGTTTGATTATAATGTTGTTGTGATATATTTAAGTATCTTAAACTTAGGTTCAAGAGTGCTCTTGTGCCTGAGTTTTTCTGCACCAAGCTGCTTGAAGGTCGGATGCTCATGGAAGATTTGTCCACTTTCCTCACTAAGTCTTCCTCCTTCTCACCTTTAACCTTAAACCATTGACTGAAGTTAATGAGAACCTCATTTGCTTATGCATTTCTAGCCCAGTTTTCCGTGTTTAAACATTCTTGTGCAGAGCTTTGTCCATTTGACCTCCAATTATAAACCTTCATCCACAAAACATTTTGATCGGTACTGGGCTTATCCTCCTGCAATCTGATGGTGACTCTCAGTGATAACACTTGTAACATTTAATCAATAGAAAAATAATCTATGGTAATGAACAAATGCATAGAAATTTAGCAAACCAAAAGGTCTTGACTCCAAACAGAGTTTTTGAATTAAGCTTTGAAGTAATTCATTGCTACAATCCTTGCAAAACCACCTTAAAGCCACAAAACCCTTTCCTTGAGGATGAATTTCTTGTTTATAAAATCAAACTAATCTAATTACATAATTAAAACAAATATGGCCATGCAATAGCCACATCTCCAATGAACTGAAAGTTTCAATCCATGCATGTTCAACATTATGCTTTTCTCACTAATGGAATAAATTGTCCCACGAGTTGTGATGTGAAAACACATTTTGCCTATGTTAGTGAGTTTTTGAGACGTGGGGGTGGGGAGCTCCATGCATGAATCTCTTGATTTGATTCTTTCTATTTTGGTAACAATAAACTCTAGCTGAGTTGTTCTCTAACTTCAATGATCATATTCTTCTAAAAATAATTGCTCGCACGGGAATATTGCATTGCTTCGTATCATCTCGTGGTTCTTCTTTTCACGATGGATTGAAGTGTATAAATATAGGATATGTAAATTAAGACTTCACATTACTTCAAAAAATGCATTGAAATAAAACATCCATTGATATCACAACAAGATATTCAAGTTTACTTCCCTGAGCTTGATATCCTTTCTTTATTTCACAAAACTGAAATAAACTGTGCCAAATCAAAATAATAATAATAAAATAAAAGTTGCATATCTCGACAAGATATTTCCAACGATACAAGGAACACCCAAAATGGATATCGAGATCAAAAGTTATCATGAAAAAACCGAATGGGTTTCTCCATACCATATCATTATTTCACTAATATGAAACAAGTGACGCCAAATAAATGAAAAATTATAACATAAAAGTAATAGATATCGATGATACCTTTCTAATGATATAAGGCATGCCCCAAATGGAGTTTATAATCAAAAGTTATCATGAAAATACCAAAAGGGTTTTTCTTTGATCGACCAAATTTTTACAACTTTATGATTGGTGCCCAACAAAATCTTTTGATCAATGCTTTAAAAAATATTCTTCTGATCAACACTCGACAAAATCTTTTGACCGACGCTTTAAAAAATCTTCTTTTGATTGGTGCCTAAAATAATATTTTGATCATCGCTTTAAAAACTCTTCTTTTGATCGGTGCCCAACAAAATTTTTTGATCAACACCCCCCCAAAAAAAATTCAACACCCCCCCCCAAAAAAATCTTTTGATCGAGGATTTAAAAAAAATTCTTTTGCTCATTGGCATGCCCAAAAAATTTCTTATCAGCATCGGAAATCAGAAATCAAATTTCTTATCAACGCTTTTCTTCAACTTTTTCTTCATTTCGATGACGCAAATTGACTTTAACCTAGTGATAAAGTGACTTGCCTTTGCTGACGTGAAAGTGGTTATCCTTCATTGATATAGACCAATTCTAGCTCAAAATTAGGCCTTGGGACTTAGAAATGTTTTTGGTTTTTTCAAGACTAACGATGCTTGCTAAACTATATTAAACACGTCAAATAATTCACATTGAAAATGCTCAAAATTACTTGTGAAATCAAATAAAAAGTGGTACCCAAAATTTTAAAATTTTACATGTGTTGTGTACTAAACACATCCATTTTAAATCCTATCCTCAAGGCTATGATAGCGAAAGATACCATAACACATGAGCAAGTTATAAGGTATATCGATCACATCCAACATATTAATGATTAAGTTCAAGAGGATTTGTTAAAGAGTCAGTAGAAGTACACAACCGTGGATAATCAACAACCCCCATATCATAAATTTTGCATAGATATAAAGCATGGGTTCACCTTCAAATATAAAACTTAAAAGAGAATGACAAAAAATTTAAGTCACTCAGATTTAGGCTATGCATCACCATTGAGTAGATTAGGGAAAATGTGTTAAAGTTGGATCTACCGGCCTGCATGGGTATTCATCCATTATTAAGTGTGAATTCTTTGGAGCTATGGAAGCCATCAATGAGGAAGAATATCGATTCTTGAAGAGCTTGTCATCAAATTTGGTGTGAAGCTAGAAGCATATATAATTCTATAATGGATAGAGAGGGTAAATTGATAGGGAACCCTAAAACTTTATCAGATTGGGTTGATAGTACATTGGTCCTAGGATAATAAGTGGTACACCATAGATAATATCAATAAAAAGTTCCTAACCAGTATGGCAATTATTGGGGATCAAAAACTTATGAGCAAGGAAGTTTGATCCCATAAGGAGTCATAGATTGACTAAGTCCATGACCATAGAAAATGCACTAATTATAAGTTTACCTAGGAAATTGTCTCAAGTATAAACATGTGGATTTGGTTGTTGAATCAAAGTTGTAAAGAAACATAGAATCATTGGTGCATGATGCACATTGTAGTGGACAACTTTAGTGTAAATCAAAGTGGCATATTAGTGTTGTGTTGTGGATACTATAATGGTCTTAGTTGCATAGATCACATTTTAGAGTTAGTTGCATAGTCTTAATGTTTGGTCATGCTACCTTGGTGTACACACTTTTTCCCCACACACGTTCCGAATGAGCACAAGCACATTGGCCTATATGGATATAAAAACAAACAATTATCCATGAAATCCCAATACTCATGACATATTGTCTTCCTCTCACCGTTCTCTTTCTCTTCTTGATTTTTGTATGATTATGCACTCTAGAGAATATCAACATATTTTTTTTAACTGAAACATAAAATTATATTCATTCAAAAAGATAGTTGTGTCAAGGCTAGTAGTAATTACATTCTATGTATTTCATGGAGCTTCCACAAAATTGGACATATTTCTAGATTGACATCTAAAGACCAAAAAGACTCCTCAAAAGAGGAATTCCAAGTATTTTTGCAGGTGGCTTGTCTAACATATTGAGACAAAATACATATAACTCGAAAAAACATTCAAGCTAACTACATAGATGGACATTGGCTTCTTCTTCTCGCCCCTTACCAGAATGAGGGGAGCTTGGACCTTTAATCTTTAGAGGATCCCACAACTAATGAACAATTTCATCTTTCCTTCCTTGAAGCATATTCTTGGTGCCGTGATTGTTGCAGGCAAATGAGAGAGATTCCACACACTGAGAAAGAAACATGCAATGGAGTTTATTACACTCTATCTCCAGTGAGTCAATTCGCTCTTTCTAAAGTCAAAGGAGGTTCATAATGCTGGCATTATGAGTGGAGTTGTGTTCAAGTTCAATGATTTTGGAGGAGATTATCATTAATGCACTTCTATTGGCTTGACTAATGTTCTCATGCTTGCAAAGAACCCATCTTACCTCCTTGATATCTTCGTTATACATGGCATGCCTATCTACACCTTCCACAAAGACACAATCCAAAGAATTGACGAATAAATTGAGAGGAGAGTAGAAGGCGACAACTTGCCTTACAAGCAGATCAACAAACCCCAAACTGAAGGGCCAATTCTCAAGCCCGAAAGGATCAAAACCTCTAATATTAACCCATTCTTGCAACTCCAGAAAGTAATAACATAGGCACCATGCACAAAGAAACCCAAAGAGAAAATCCAAAGGACCATGGCTTTCCTAGCTAGAGTGATATGGCGGGAGGAAATTACCAACATTGGAAGCAAAGCATGACCTGGAACCTCAATCCCCGGAGATAAACTTTGTACCGAACTCCACCCACTGAAGCACCCACCACATCCACACTAAAAAACAAAAAGATCCATTGGGAGAACATTGAAATCGTCACTAGGTCCCATACCCACTAAAAACCAAACTGAAAGGCCAAAATTACGCTCCAACAAGGAACACAAGAACAACGTTTTCACACATTTCATAAGGAAACTCATCTCTACACATTGAATTACCATGAATGAGACTTGTCAAGCCACAAGGAGATGTGAAGTGAGCCACCTTATGCCATCCTTCCTAAAGCTTGACTAGTTGTTGATCATTGGTGTTTTCATCTTGGTTGTAATGCCAAATAATACCAACTAACAAAAAAATCTAGGGGATTAAGCAATAGCTTAGATCCTCATTTTTATCTAGAACTCTTGGGCTTAAAGAAGAAGCAATCTTGGCCCAATGATCCACCTCCCCATTTAAATATGATAAAATGAGACCTTGTCGAGTTCAGATAGAACACGGTTGATTCCAAAGACAATAGCTTTTAACTTGCCCCCCTTGGACTAGATAGTGCGATCATTGCTTTAATAATCAACATGGAATCCCCAATAACTAATAAAGACCCAAGTCCTTCATCCTTGGCAATGGTAAGACCAGACCACAACGAGTAAGTTGTTGCTAAGTTATTCAAAACATCCCCAAGCCCCCAGACATAATAAACAATCTTATTTCCTATGGGATTGTGAAGACCCCCCACACATGCCTCCCCTATAGAGAATATCAACGTATGAGAAACAAAGCATTTTGTATTTGCTTAGATTATTTATACCTAACCCTTGATAATTATGAATGTGTTAGTCAATGAACTGACCCTTAATTATGGATGTGTTAGTTGGTGAGTTGATTTACTATTTGTTATAATACATTTTGTATTGTTCATATCTTGCTTTATAGATTTTTTCTATCAATGTGAGCTCGTTGCAACTTGGCAAAGTCATTTCACTAATTTGGCTAGTGCACTCATATTTAGATCACCTTTCTTTTTAGCGCAGGATAAATTATCACTTACTTGTGTTATGCATGGGTGATATCTTTTTTCAAGGAAAACCTCACGAGAAAACCCAAGGAATGCTTCCCCATATTTTTGAATGACATCTCTTTTAACCCGTTGATGTAAACTAGTATTCATAACACATGGAGATTCAAACTTGATACTTATTGACAACAACTAACCAAATACCCAACAATATTAATAACAACCAATTAATTTAATCCCTTGAACTATATATTGATGACATATTAACTTAAAATACTATTTAAATATTAAGGTACATATGCAAATATAACATCTTGAGCTACGTGGTAAGTTCGTTAAAGGTCAACTTGATATTGGTTAACCTTGTAAAGTCTTAATAAACCCACAATTTTAACAAAAGGTCGATCTCTATGGCTGAGATCAAATCTCATCACTAAGACTTGCAAAAACATATTAATATGATTTTAATGACTTCGTGGTAACCTTAAAGGAAGGTTATTTGGGTCACCTAAACCACTTTCAATGAAATAATAAGGTGATTCTTATAGCTTTCAACACTTGTGAAAGGTTGATGTTAATATGACCTTGATTGTTATGTCAAGGGGCAATAGCTTAAGTGGTGGTAAATATTGAGAGCTAAGTTTTGTACTCTCCCCATCCGAGTTCAAGCACTCAATGAGACATTTGACGTGCTATGATGAGGTTAGAAGGGTAAGCATCACCAAATGTAGGACCCCACATATGCATCTTTGGATGTCTTGGCCCTTGCTAAATCATAAATTACCTAACTACTACTAAATTGAAAGCTGTTAGTTTTTTTTAGTAGGAGGCACTCCTAACTCCCACTATAAACTCTTTTTCTATTTAAAAAAAACATGAACTTGATCGTTATCATATTTAGGTAGCCCTTAGAAAGATTAACATGATAAATTACATACGGAAAGCTAAGGAAAACGAAAGGATAAGGTGACGATAGTGCATCGAAGTCTCATGAGAGGTTAGGCAGCTTGAGCTGCTTGTGGTGTTACCCATCGCTTAGGTTGGGCATTGCGTTGCAATCCATTCCGAAAGATTTGCACAGGTACACAACAGTGCTTTTCAGGCTGTGGGAGATGATAAAATTGCCCTACAATTGACTGTTACCGTCCTATAATTGAAGGATAACGTCCTCTGTCTGTGGATCTGCAGGCAACCATGGCAACATTGCAAAATGCGAATGTCCTTCATAGAACATGGTCTTCCCTCACTCCTTGCCAGGTGCGTTTTCTACATGAGTCTACCCACTTACTATTTTTTTAGCAAACAAATCCAAATGCTCTACATTGATTGCTATAATACGCTGGGGATTCACCTCAACAGAACAGTCTGTGGGCAGTCCATATATATATATAGAGAGAGAGAGATCGTGTACTGTGTAATGATTTCTACTTCGTGTCCTGAATCTTCCTTTGTTTACATAGGTGTTTTTGTTCAGCCAGAGTTCTGGGGTTGCTTACAGAAGGTTTATCCCTCCAGTTGTGAGAGCTTCTGCACAAGGAGACAATGTTTACCTTGCTAAACAAGGTACTGCAGCACCTTTTCCCTTTTGCAATTATAAAGGTCTCACCTGAGCTAGTTCTGTGTTTTAGAATAGAAATATTGTGCGATATCTAATTTCAAGAGAGTTGGATTATGTGCAAATGTCTTTTTCATAATCTAATTTTCAGAATTAGTAGGCGAGGCAGTTTTGAGTGTTCGTTTTTGGGCTGAATTAGTGAATTGTAAACATTCTGCATTTTTGAAATATTATGGAGGATCAGGTGAATTCTTGTTCAGTGGATAATTTTCCTGTGAATTGGGTGATTTAGATGGAAGTTTGAAACACAAATGATAATTTGTGGATTGACAAGGCGAAGAAGGCAAAATAGATCAAAAGTTATGATCCTCTGCACACGGGAAAGGAATAAACTAGTCAATTGAAATCTGAGAATCCTCACTTGAGCCTAAACGTATATTCATTCATAGCACATGAAAAAGGATCTTTAGTATGCCCTCTACATTTTTGTAGTAATCAGTGTGTTTCCTGAAGTTCTGAAGAAGATGGCAAGAGTGGCAATTATGCTTTTTCTATTCAACCAAAAGAGCCGTTAAAGGCCCAAAAGACTCAATATAAGACAACATGCAACGTGATTGTAAAAGTGGAACAATATAGCAAAGTTATATTGCAGCAACATATTTCAGGGTATTTGTAACACAATGCTAGCCTTCAGGGAACTCAGATAGCAGATTATAGAGCTAAACAAGTGACAAGTTGTGTAAATTGTAAAGACACGTGATTGTAAAAGTGGAACAATATAGCAGAGTTATATTGCAGCAACATATTTCAGAGTATTTGAAACACAATGCTAGTCTTCAGGGAACTCAAATAGCAGATTATAGAGCGAAACAAGTGACAAGTTGTGGAAATTGTCAAATAGAACTATATTAACAAAAGATACCTTTTCAATGTTAGAACAACAGGTTCGTCACATCTCTGGTTCTTTTGGAAGCAGTGAGTTGACATTGGACAATTAGGAAAGTCAACTGAGAGGTCGACTAAGCAGTTGGCTGGTCAGTCGGGTCAACTGGGGTAGTTGATTGGTGCATGGGTTGAGTTAGAAATCAAGGAGTTTGGTGTGCACCCTAGCCAATCAAAGTTGATTTTGTCTTCCTCACTTCAAGGGAGTTAGTTACAATTTGGTACTATATATAGATGGTCCTATGGATTGATTTACAATCATGGTTTTCACTAGGGTAGTTGATTGGTGCATGGGTTGAGTTAGAAATCAAGGAGTTTGGTGTGCACCCTAGCCAATCAAAGTTGAATGTGTCTTCCTCACTTAAAGGGAGTTAGTTACAATTTGGTACTATATATAGATGGTCCTATGGATTGATTTACAATCATGGTTTTCACTTGTTTTTTTATGTATTTCTATGCATGTTGAGCAACACTCACTTGTGTTTCAGTGCTATAATGGTATCTTTAGACACTGCCTTTTCTTGGAATGTATATCTCCTTGATCTACTAATTCCTTTGTTCTCCAACATGGTATTGGAGCTATTGGTTTGAGACCTAGCCTGTTGTCTATAAGTTTTTTGGAGGTTGTTGTTTGCATGTGCTTTTGTTGAGTCGGATCTCTTTGGTAGATTGACTCAGGGTTTCGACTTGAAGACTGAATCAGGGATTAGATGTGTAGACTGAGATCATGAGTTCCAAGCAAGAACATGTGGTTTGGAATGGCCACAATTATGATATGTGGGCACAAGATATCGAAAGGTTATTGAAGAGTAAAGTGCTTTGGTAGTTTACAAAGACTATGGTTCCAGATTTGATGGATGATCAATAGAGGTTTACATTGACGGGAAGAAGGACAAGGTTGTAGGAGTTATAATGACCTATATGTCCAAGGAGATTCGCTTTCATACAAGCGCGATCAATTGTCCTAATAAAGTTTGGAGGAAGATGAAGACTCTTTTTGACAAAATTGATGAAAGTTAGGTTATGTAGATTGACTCTTGAGAAAGAGTTGATCTCTCTGGATCCTCTCTCCTTTGATAATATTGAAGATTACTTGACTCGTTTGAAGGAGCTACAATTGAAATTGGGTGAATGCGAAACGGATTTTCCAAAGAAAGTTGGTCAACGCATAAAATTGATCTTGATGAATTTGAAACACCCTATGATGTATTTTGTTCTACATTTTGTGCTAGTTGGGCTTCCGAAAAAGAAGATGGTAAGGATTATTCCTTTGACTCTTTTAGTGGTTTGCTAATTAGGGCATAGGAAAAATTGCTCAATGAAGGGAAACTTGAAGTTAAGCAACAAGCCCATTTGCTTAACGGAAAAGGTTGATAGATCTATAGAGAAAGAGGTCGAATATGCAATCTGGAGAAAGAATGGGATTGCATCAACCAGACTATTAAGAAGAAGCACAATGATCAGACATTGACTAAGAAAGGAAAGAAGAACAAGGCTTGCTGGTATTGCAGGAAATTAGGACACATGGAGAAGGATTACTGGAAGAAGACTAAAGACCTTGATGATAAAGTCAAGAGGCTTGAAGGAGACATGTCTATTGGATGGTCAACCGACTTGCAGCATCAACTTTCAGAAGGTAAGGCAGATAACTATACATTCTTTGTTAGTACTTCTCAGGCCTTGGATGCTCAC
>JASDQU010310004.1:124602-141640 GCA_032191745.1 Picea mariana | reverse complement strand
GAGAGGTGGAAGGGGGGAGAGGGAGTGGGAAGAGGTGGAGGGAGAATATGTATTTTTTCTAACATGTATCTTTTTTGTGTGAATATGATTTTTTTTTCAATAAAACATTTAACATATTTTAGTACATTTTTTTATTTAATTAATTAATTTTATTGGTTATTTAACTTAATTATATTATTTTATTAAAAATTGTATGAATTGAATTTATTTTAGATATATATTAAATATTTTTATTTATTAGTTTAAGTTATATAATGTTTTTTTTTCATAATAAGTTGATTTTAAGGTTTTCATTAAAAAAGTTTAGGTAAAATGTTGTTAAACAAAATTTTTAAGAAGCTGTGTAATTTTTTTTTAACTCCATATCTTGACACATGTATCTTTGTTCTTCTCTAGAAGAATCCCTCCCAATATGTTCCAAGTTGGGTGATCAACCTTATGTAAACAAGGTTTTTAAAGTTGTCTAGCAAAAGACCCCATTTATTCACACTCTACACAAACAACTTACACGCTAATATACTTTCCCTTAAAATTCATAACATTTATAAATGCTTTATTATCTCCCAGATAACCCTAAACACTTTTAACCATTAACCTATTATATATCTCTCTTAATATAACAAATATATCCCAAAACTCCTATGCCTTCATGATTGGGTTTAGTTTTTTTAATTTTTACTTTTATCATATAATTTAATTATATTATTGAATTGAAAATAAGATTAAATGAATTTATTTATATATATTAATTATTTTTGTCTATGATTTTAGATGATATATTTTTTTAAATTTTTTTCCAGAATAAGTTGACTTTAAGGATTTCCACTAAAAGTCTTGGGTAGAGCGTTGTGAAATTAACATGTCATAAAATTGTATGAAAGAAATTAAATAACTCAGTTTTTTGACACGTGTCTTTGTAGCCAAGAACTAGGACATCATTGGGCTAATAATAGGAAGAGAGAGATACCTCGCAAATAATCCTTCCCATTCCACTCCAAGTTGGGTGGTCGATCATATATACACATGGTTTTTAAAGTTGTCTAACAAGGGACCTTTTGTTCACACTCTACACAAACAACCTAGTATCTAATATGGATTCCCTTGATACTCAACATATATAAATGCCTCATAATCTCCCTTAATAATTACATAACCCCTAACCATTATAGCCCTTAACCCATATCGACCCTTATATAACTTTAACCCTTAATATACAAAATTATATAATACAATGAACCTAAACGTAATAAATGGTATCACCTCTTATTCATAACTTCCATATCACCCCCTGGGTGGGGTTTCCTCTAGTTCAGGAAACCATGTGGCCGGAAGGACGGTGGCTTCCCCCTTTGTGCCACAGGGGGGTTAAATAATAAATAAATTTGATGGGTCATGGGTAATTCAGTAGGTGTGAAATGACATTATTAAGCCAACTAACAGTGAGGAAGAGTGGTGACATGATGTATTTTCATGTTTTCAAGAGGCATCTCTACCCATTCGCTAGTATAATTCTTGTCCTGGACAAGGTTAGGCTTCTTATAAATATGATTTTCTTCTCTTTGGGTATCATTTATGTTCCTTTCCTTTGTTATCATCTCTCTTGTTGTCCTTCCATTTATTTGATCCTCTATCTTATGGCTCCTCATGAATGCAAGCCAAGTGCTTCCTTTGCTAGCCTGTCATAGCCATCCATAGTTTCAACAAACGTAGCTAATTATTTTCATGAAACTGTTCCAAAGGAGAGACAAGCCACCATGCCTGCTCTGGAGGTTGAGGTTAGGATCATGATATTTTTTAAATCTGATGAGGAAATTGAACAGATGGTCGGGGGTTTCCTTCCATACATAGGAGGTGATAGGAAAATAATTTCCAAATATTTCAAAACTTTGGAGTTATAACAGCACACAAAAACCATGGTGGCCTTGGGGATGCTTTCCAAGGACAAACACTTCAAACAGCTGAAGCACATGATGGAGACTTTGGTGGAGCAAAATGACTATCTAGTTTCATTTCTTTCATGAATGGCTTAGCGTCTAAGTGGTATCTTTCACCCTCCATCTGGAACCAGTGCCTGGATGGGGCCCTCGGCTACTGCTAATCTCTCAGGAGAGGTTGACTCTTCCTCTACTCAGGATCCTCATGCACATTGCTAGCATGTTCTATAGGTATCTCTATCTCTTTTTATATCATCTTGTTTTAATAGCTAGTCCTAGAGGCTCAAGACGACTCTGTTGGTTCAGTACTCTTGAAACTTTTAGTCATAGTCAATCTATTATAGCCTGGTTTCCTCGGAGCAACATGCCATTTTCTCAGTTTATTTTGGACTCCAAAAGACTTTCATGGACTTTTTGGCATTTGGTTAAGCTCATACATTTTTGTATATATGTAAATCTTGTTAAAAAATAATATAGAATCTTCTTACTTATAAAAAAAAAAATCCATATCAACTAAACCTTATAATTACTAGCTTGCATAATATTTGACTCTTCTAATCCCCAATATCATTTCTAACCCTAATAACCATTAATATAATGTGTAATGCTTAAAACTTCTAATCCCTAGGTAAAAGTAATTTTTTTTTATGGCTTTAGTTTGAGTGTAGTGTCTAGCTAGGGGAATAATATGGGGTACCTAGAGAGGTACCCAAGGGGAATACTAGTATATAGGTATTGTTATGTATCAATACCAATATTAGAAAATAAGGCCTAGTGTGAACATAATAAATGCAAGAGGGATTACTAGAAGGTTCCTTCTCTAGAATGTTCTTATATAGTAGGTAGCAATATATAAATGAGGTATGAAAAATGTAATGGGAAAGTTTTAAAGTATTGTATACTCTGGAAAATTCCTGTATATTTTGGTGCATAAATTGTAGAAACTGGTTGTATATCTGAGTTTCGCTCGAAAAAAAATCAATTTCAATTTTTTTTTTCCAAATAAGAGTTCGGGAGGCCAATATATCGCTAATTTAAAATGAACCAATTTTTCAAGGTTTTTTCCATGGATGACCATGCGATTTTGCTGATTTCAATAGAAATTGGTGCCAAATTCACCCAAAACAATTTCATATCTAAGCTCCTCTTGTAAAATTTTCCCATTTCAAAAAAACAATCGTCTGAATTGGAGCTCCAGAAGTGAAGATATCACTAATTTAAAATCGACAATTTTCAAGGTTTTTTGTGACGACGATGGGATTGTAGAGCTCATAACTTTTGCGAGGGTTCTCATATTGCTACCATATCAATGTCATTGGATAGAGGATTTTAATATATTTTTTTTGGTATATTATATGTGGTGTTTCCAGTGGATATTCTCTCTTGACTCCCCATGAAAATTCGACAGGATTTTGAATCCCTTAAGACAGGTGTTCAAAATATTTATATAGGTGTTCAAAATATTCAAGACATCATAGCTAAAATGGAGAGATATGTTATGCAGACCATCAGGGACAAACATTATCAAGAAACATATAACTGGTCTTATTGGGAGGCCAAATGTGATGATTGGTCATTGGAGAGTTATAACATAGAGATCAAAGACCATTACGTCACAAAAAAATATAATCAAGAAAAAAATGCTTGGTATTATTGGGAGGCTGAATGTGATGATTGGTATATGGATAGTAGTCATTTCTAGGATGAAAACCACTTTTATATTCTATTTGATAACTCTATTCGATCTTATGTAGAGCACATCTTAGATGTCAAGACCTTTCTCTGAAAATTGTAAAGTAGCATTCTATTTAGGACTAGCCAGTGACTCTTTTGCCAGAATAGTGTTATATTCATGTGTATTTCCACCTACTTCTGAAGATAGAAGTTTTTTTTATTGTCTTCCTTCATAACCTTGACCTTTGTAATCCCAAAAAAGAGTGTTGGCTGAACTATTTTCTTCATGAGGATAACTAGCATCATTGCTACTGATACAAGGAATATTTATTATAAAAATAGAGTTATCTTTCATTTGAACACAAGCACGATTCAAACTAGAAATGCCATCTTCATATATCCCTGTTTTCCATTTTTCTCCTTGGCAAGGCTCATGAAAAGGAGACAATGCCCAAACAATCATTTGTTCACCTTTATTTCTGCCATCATCATCAATTATGGGAGTACCTTGCATAATGGGTTGGTTACAATTGAAATATATCCATCTAGAAGAATAGCACCATTGTCATCTCCCAAAAGGTCAAGAAGACCTTCTTGAAGAGCTATCAACGGGTCATGATAGGTGTCTTCAAAGTTCTGAAATTTCGGGCCCCTTTGCCTTTGTCCCAAGAGAGTAAAAATGACTTTATCAAGAGATTTTCATGTCTTTCTTTGAATGTGGATACATACCTCACAAGTGACAATACATGTGGGACATCATAACATGGATATGTTGACCACCTATTTCAACTAGGTATCAACGTCATGTACTATGAAGATATGTACCTTCTGATACAACAAGTTTGAAGACTTATGGCTCAACAGGGGAATTTTTCCCCCAACACTTCTTTCTATGTACACGGAATATCCGCTCCCCTGTGTGGGACAATTTTGTAATATGTTAGCATGGGTCAATTTTTATTTAGTTTCCTAGGACTTTATCATTAGGGAAGTCCTTTCATCGAGTGTTTTTTTTTTTCCTTAGGTAATTAATATTGCTTTTCAGCGATTTTAATTACCCTTGAGTTTTTCACTCAATAATCCACCAAAGTGGTGAAAGGAGTTCTGATGATCGAGCCCATTGGGTGACTAAGGTTTAAAAGTGTTGTAAATGACCATGCTAGACATCTCCTAGACAAATGTAAATATTTGGTCCTTGTGAATTTTTTATAGGGGTGTGAGTACTAAAACAAATGGCTTATGACCCCCTACACCCTTGGACCAGGTTTCGACTCAATTGGACAAGTTTTGCTAGGTCATTGTCCATGAGAAGTCTAGGTTAGTCAATAGTCAGCAAATAATTGGCAAATTGTGAAAGGGACGAGGAATCAGAGATAAAAAGTAGTGGAGAATGGGACAAACATGGGAGAGGAGACAGGGGTGCAAAAGTCAATAACCACAATAACAATTTTCCCCGTAAGAATGTAAGTGAAAAAGGAAGTAAGAAATAGTTGAGCTATAATGGCCATGGTGATATTCGAGGCCATTAAATCCTTCATTCTGCGTCCATAAATTCCCTTTGCCATAAATAAGACACCAAAGATATAATGGTTTCCAAGGTGTCAAGGAGACACCAACTGGGAGAAATATTTTTTGGGGTTAATCCATGTAGAATCTTGGAAAAGAGAGATATGATGACTTGAGAGTCCCCTTCCATGATGAGCTGATTCAAATTGAACCGAATTGTATATTTAAGTTCTTGCAGGAGTCCCCAAAGTTTTGTCGAATTATTGGTGTCTTGGTCAAGACTTCCTACTTGCATATGGATTATGGTTCCATTGGCATCTCAGAAGACCACCCCAAAACTAGCAGGTGTCTAGGGTTTCCCTTGGAGGCACCATCGAAGTTCATTTTAAGGAATCCCCCTTGCGGCTTCTGCACGTGGTTGGGTTGTGAACAATGATGGTGCGTGTGGTTGAGGTGGTTTGGGAATGGGCGAGATTGAGTTTCGATTGATCAAGCATGGCTCTTTCTAGGGGTCACATGACATTTCTTCTTTGTTCCATTTTTGAGCTCTGATAGTCTCTCAAATATTCTCACATATCTTTCTCCACACTCAGGTTTTTGGAGATTGTTTGGAATGGAAGATTCTCTGATTTATTTCCTTCTAGATTTTCCAAACTATAAACCTTGAGAGTAATTTCTAGATTATGTTTAGAATTGGATTTTTTATGTTGCTTCCCTCCAGCTTTCAATGGTATTAATTATGCTATCATGCTTCCTGTTTGTCGTCTTCATAGCTTGAGCTGAAAATTCCCAAATGTTGTTGTTGATCTGGCATTGATTGAGAAGATGTTCCATGTTCTTTGCTTGTGTGGAATAGAGGGGGCAAGCTAAGGGGCTTACAAAGCCACTCTTTTGAAGATTGTCCCAAGTTAATATGTGATTATGGACAAGTAGCCATAAAATGTGCACACTTTGGGCCAGAGGTGCGCTTTCCATATGCTCTACCAAATCTTATCAATGGGCTGAAGATGAGACTGAGCCATGATTCTCTAGGCTTATTTAGAAGTGAAAGTACCCAAAGTGGAGTGACCCCAACGAAGGATATCTGATTCATGGAAGAGTCAAATCTTTCTCAAGGTGGCCTCATTCTGCCAAGGTGTGAAATTACAATTCATGGCAAGGTTGAGATCCAAAGGGCCGCATTTCCATTTTCTCTAATGAGGAGAGGCGACATCATCTTTCCAGAGTTCAACAACCTTTGTGTGGATCACATTCGACATTTGCAAATATATTTCCTACATGTGATTCTGAGAGAGAAATGGGGGCATTTACTTCCATGAGTCTTGTTGGATTTTCCATATTTACAGAGCATTAGTGTTACTAGTGTTCTTTTACTTCATTACCATTAACATATATATATCATGTACTAAGTAGTAGCAACATAAACAAGAGATAGAAAAGAACACAAAAGATTTATCTTGGGAAAACCCCAAATGGGGGAAAAACCCAACAACCTTTCTTAGATAGATTCTGTTTCAAAAAGCAATTCCAATCAGATAAAACCTAGCACAAGTGCTAGCTTAACCAGAAATACCACCCTAGTTGTAGCAGCAACACCATACGAAGGTAGCGCACCTCCTTGAGGAGTAGTGCACAAGAGAGACATACCAAAAGACTGAGCAATAATAAACTGTGCAGCTGTAGCTATTGCGTCACCTCCTCCAAACTTGTGCCTTGCTTATGTGTAGCTGGGAGAGTGTGAGTGAGTGAACAAATGAGCCAAGACGTCCTCTATTTATAGTCTTCCTGACCACTAGATTGGGTCGACTTCTTCCTTGGACATGTGTCTTTTCATTATTACTTTATTCTTCTGGGCCGACTTCTCTTCTAGGGTATTTCATTATCTGTTCAATGGATCTATTGTTTTCATAATATTTTCTGCATCTAAGAAAGGTCATCTAGGAGGGAAAGATCCTCCTGCAACTACCAAAACATCAACAAGTTTGAGAAAAATAAGGCTTTTTCCCATCACAAATCTCCCAGAAAGCATGATCTTGAATGAAATTATTGTGTTATCATACTGCATTCCATATCAGGGAGCTCGAATGATGCTCATTCCACCTTATGAGTTTAGGTTCCTAAATATGAGGGGTATATTTTTTCCTCCATAAGCTAGCCCATAGATCTGTTGGGTATTTCAGCCATTTCCACCACATTTTTGCACTCTAGACTCTTCTCAAGAGATGAGGGTCATGTATCCAAGTCCACCCGAGAGTTTAGGCTCGAAAATTTGGTCCTAGCTAACTAGGGCCCAGTTGTGGCCCTCTTTAGTACCTTGCCAGAGGAATTTCCTTTGTATGCCCTAAATAATGTTTGAACATATTTGGGAGTTGCCAATGTGAGAAAGAGATAAATAGGGACAACTTGTAGGACTGAGTTTAGGAGAACCAGATGACCAACTAGATTAAAGGATCTGAAGATCCAAGAGGCTAGGCATTTGGTGAGGGATTGAATGAGAGATTCCCAGGAGATGTTGTGCTGTGAATTGTCAATGAGAGGGATACCCAAGTATTTGGATGAAAGGGAACTTTGATGAAAATCCCATAATGTTAGAGACGTGGATCTAGATGGTTGGGGGGGTATTAAAGAAGAAAATTTGGTACTTTTTGGTATTAATAGAGGTCCCCGAGGCTTCACTAAAATCCTGTAGAATGTCTCATATTTTTCGTGCTTCCTCAGTAGTAGGGGAACCCATCATCATGGTATCGTCAACAAATTGGATATGGGAGACTGTTGGCTGGATTCCATGCAGGCAAAAGCCTTTGAGAGAGCCATTTAGATGGAGGCTTTAATGTAGTGACTAAGCCCTTCAATCATGATCACAAAGAGGAAAGGGGAAAGGGGRTGGAGGCTTTAATGTAGTGACAGATACCTTTGGAGAGGGAAAATGTTTTAGAAGGGATTATATCGACTAAGATTTAGAAGAAAGCCGTAGAAATAAGGTTGGGAATCCAACTGACCCATTCRTTTCAAAAACTGAAGGCTAAGAGGATGGAGTGTAATGTCACCGACCAACCAGATTGGACCACGTCACACAAATCCTTCCCACTCCATCTTTAATACCAGAATGTATCATACCCAACTTACTGTTGAGCAACGATACTTCAAAAAAATTCTAGTGTGTAATTAACTTTAAACTGTACGGAATCACTCGAGGGAATGCACACAACCCAAACTGGTTCACGTCACACCACAATCCCTCCTGTTTATATAAATTATAATAGCAGAAATAACACTAACTATAATTTTGTGCTCAATCATACTGAGTGCACCAACGTTATAGAGTGTAAGGCCACTATGATCATGCGATCCCTACTGTGCGCATTACCATACATAGCACCCAAATGATACATCGTGCATAATTGTTTTGAATCGACTTGCAGGTTTTGCTTTCGTGTGTGCGTTGACTACGTTCAAACGCACAACAAATCCAGTCACTTGCGCACACAAACCATTTTCCATGTGCACAATACTTCTAACCTCCCTCAGGAAGCTCTTGACTAGTTACCAGGACTATCTTAACATAAGTTACTTATCAACTAAGGTACTCAACATGTACAACTAGAATACTGAATAACCACATTGCACTTATATGAATAAACAACATTAAATAGAATAACAACAATTACTCATATGAAACATGATGTAAGAGATAAACTATAACAAATACAAGTAAATGAACACACAGTAAATAGACAAGTACATATTAACACCTATCTTTTAGAAAAGTCACCAACTACACGCATGACACAGACGCTCCTCCTAGCCATAGATGTCGTTGCTCATAATCTTTCAGTGACAAGTCACCCTCGAGCTAGGGCTTAAATTCCACTAGAGAAAAATGATTCTAGTGCCAATCTATGGTCTAAGAAACAACGAAATTGTTCAGTTCAAGGTGCTGACTGCTGCAACTAGTCTACAATCCCTCATTTCCTACATCCTTGTCCCACCCCAAGAAGTGTGCCCCTTCTCTGCTCAATAGTATTTTGGCTGCCCCACTTCCCTTTCAGGGCTTCAACAACAGGATGGATCAAGAAGTCTCAGAGCACTGCAACTAATGCCCAGTGCACCAGGGAACAATTCCCAACAAACTCTCACTTGGAGAGAATGCTCACGAGCCTAACAACCTGCTTCTTTAACAACTTAACGACCTGAAAACCTGCTTCTTCAATAACATATGAACCCGACAACCTCCCTCTTCGACCACCTATGGGCTTGACAACCCACTTCTTCAAACACATATGGGTCTGATAACCTGCACCTTTGACCGCAACTAGTTTTACCCAAACATAGGTTTTACAATGACAGTTAGTTACTATAAGACCCGATTCTGTTACCCCATAAAGTTTTCTTCCAACAACAAAATGGATGAAATCCCCCCCTAAATACACTAAGGCCAACAATAGATATTACCTGCCTTCAACTGGACAGTTATCACCTTTGGAGCTATCTTTAGCCACTTGGTGTCTCGTTCCCATCCCTCAGGAACTTAGGATAAATAATATATCTGTAAGGTTACACTTTTCGAAAATATTATTAAAATATTCCTCCCTTTTCCCTTTTTCAGTGGAGTTCAACCCCTTGTCTCTTTTCGTCTGAGTCAGTCTGCATGCAAAAATGCTATTTTATTATTAACTTGAGTGTAGTACACTTTACAAGGATAGACACATTGTCCTATTTGCGTCCCAACTCACCAACCCAATAATCACTCAGGCTCTCTGGCCTCAAAACATATTCATACATATATTAACATCACAATCATTTCCACACACTTTATTGAGTGTGCACAACACTATGGAATATGTGCACTCTCCCTTGATGTGCAATCCACGCGCACTAGTTTAGGTACACACAACACTATGGAATGTGCACACCTTTTTCTTTTGTTACAAACCTCGTGCACTACTCAGATACGCACAAAAACTAAAACGAGTCACCAGCCTATATGTTCATTACATTTACACTTGTTGCCAGTGACTCACCAACCTATATGTTCATTACATTTACACTTGTTGCCAACGACTCACTAGCCCATATGTTCATTACATTTACACTTGTTTCCAATGGCTCACCATCCTATATGGACAATTAAATCGTGCACAACACTATGGAATGTGCACACCTTTTTCTTTTGTTACAAACCTCGCACACTACTCAGGAATACACAAAAACCAAAACGACTCACCAGCCTATATGTTCATTACATTTACACTTGTTGCCAACAACTCACTAGCCCATATGTTCATTACATTTACACTTGTTTCCAACGACTCATCATCCTATATGGACAATTAAATCGTGCACTAATCAGGTGCGTGCAAAACCAAAATGGCTCACCAACCTATATGTGCAACTACAAATAGGGTTCAGACTAGGGACATTACATTCCCATCCCCCTTATTTATGCAATGTCCTCAGTGCATTATATACATTTATACATACAAAACTTTAAAAAAATTCAAAAAGATTATATACATTTATACATACAGAACTTTAAAAAAATTCAAAAAGGTGAGGATACTTTGCCCACATAGTATCCTCGCGCTCCCAGGTTGCATCTTCAAGACCATATCAGTTCCATGACTCGATTTCGGAGTTGCTTGATTTTTCGATCCAATATGCAAACTGGTCGCCCCCAAAAATCGCTTTATGGCTCCACCTGAATCACATTCCAATCAATGACATGATTAGCATCAGGTAAATATGTTTTAAATAATGACACATGAAAAAAATTATGAATACACAAGGATGCAGGAAATGCAAGCATATAAGCGATGTGACCAATCCTCTAAGATTTCAAATGGCCCACAATAGCGCGCTACTAACTTAGAACAATTCCCCAACTTCAGGGAACTGCATCTTGCTTTTAATTTCAAGAATACTTGATCCTCGACTTTAAACTCTCGGTGGGTTCTTCCTTTGTCTGGACAAATTTTCTGCTTGTCTTGGGCAACCTTTAAATTCTACCTTATCTTCACCACCTACTCGTCCATTTCCTGAAGAAGATCTGGCCTAAACACCACTATGTTTCTTGGATTATCCAAGATCACCGACATGTTGCACTTTCTACCATAAAGTGCCTCGAATGGACTCATCTTTAATGATGCTTGATACCCATTATTGCACACAAACTCCACCAAGAAAAGGCAGTATTCTCATTTTGATGGTTTATCCATCACATACATCCCAAGCATATTCTCAATCACTTGATTTACCCTCTTGTTTGTCCATCTAACTCTAGGTGATATGTTGTGCTGAAACTTAGATTTGTCCCAAATCCTTTGAGTATCCCTTTCCAAACGTTTAACGTGAACTTGGGATATCTGTTAGACACAATTGTCTTGGGTACAACATGCAACCTAGCAACTTCATGCATTAAAATATCAACAATGTTAGTTGCCTTGTGCAATGACTTTACTTCAATAAAATGGGCAACTTTAGTAAGCTTGTCCACCACTACCATAATAGAATCATGTTGCTTAGCAATCCTAGGAAACTTTGAAATGAAATCCATGGTTACAAATTCCCACTTCCACTTAGGAATAGGAAAAGGTTGTAGCAAACCAACTAGATGGTTGTGCTCAACCTTGACCTCTTGACATTCAATTTATCTAGCTATAAAATCAACAACCTCCCTTTTCATGCATGTCCAATAATATTTCTTTTCACTTCTGCAATTGCCTTCTAGTAGTCTGGAAGTCCTGCATTAGGAACATAAAATTCACACCTATACATGAGGATTCCATCCTCCTTTAGCTCATAACCTTCAAGCCGTTGCGACATAACCTATTGTAATTTTTCCTTTCATGTCCATATAGCGTAGATCTGAACTGATAGCTTCTAAAATTTTGTCAACCACCTTGTTCTCTTTACCCCTTATATGCTTTATGTCAAAGTCATACTCGTTGAGGAATTCTAACCATCTGCTCTGCCTGACATTTAAAGTTAGTTTTCCAAATAGATATTTTAGACCATTATGATATGTTCTCAGCTCAAATATTTTACCCATGAGATGGTGTCACCACATCTTCAAGGCATGCACTATAGCCACCAATTCTAGGTCATGATAGCATAGAGCCTTTCATGCTCCTTTAGCTTTCTTGACTCGTAACATACCACATGCCCATTCTGACTAAGGACTCCACCCTTCCTTACATGCATATGTGCACACAAAGAAATATTCATCTGGATCAACAATCCTTAGTATTGACGCACCGGTCAACAAACTCTTCAAGTGTTGAAAACTCTTTGCACAATCCGGATTCTAATCAAATTGCTCACCTTTCTTTCGCAAGGATGTGATTGGGTGTGCAATTTTTGAGAATCCTTCAATAAACCTTTTGTAGTAACCTACAAGTCCTATGAAGGATCTCACTTCTTCAACATTTCTCAGTGTTGGCCATTCTTCAATGGATTTTATCTTTGTAGGATCCACAACTATCCCTTCCCCTGAGATGATATGACCATGTTATCCCTAATTTTTGGGGTAACTAGGAGATCATATCTCGAGGCCCACAGGTCCTAGACATGGAGTACCGAGAGCAGGATTGACCTGAGCATGGCCTTGGAGGGCCCATCCTTTTCTTCTTTCATCAGATTCGTCTTGTCAGCAACAACAATATCCATCACCTTCAGCTTGGTATTATATCAGAAGAGGTTCTTGCTCCATGAGGTAATTGGTCTAGGTATCATGGTATGTGTCATTTTTTATCATTAAAACCTTTGAATATATGCATCTGATTCCTTTTATCTCTGACTACTGCTTGGATATTACATTAGCCCACTTGATCATGCTTGGGGAGATTGACAGGGTTCTCTAGCAAGCTTGTGCCTATAGGTCTTGGTTTGCCACTGGGAGGATTTATGAAGATCCATCGTCTACTCCCATCATAGCACCACTCTTTCATCTTATCTCTTGCTCATTTATCCCATTCCCCTTGTTTGGGCACTGGATTGACCTGTTTGTAGGGTTGTACCTTATCTCATGGGAAGAAAGGGCTAAAGGCCCAGAATGTAAAAGCAGCTGGTAAAAGATAAAAGCCTAGAAATGAAACCTCGAGATGCTTTGCCCAGGGATCCTCGAGAAGGAAATAAAAATCCTCTCAGCAAGAAACAAGAGGGACCTGGAAAATAAGAAACAAGATCTAATCAGAGGATAGGGGGTCTCATCATGAGCCAGCCTATTAGGTTCATGGGTATCTAGCAGTATAACATTGCCACTATATGGTTACCATGCTAGAGCAATGACCTTTGGTTGCATGGCCAAGGGAAAGAGGGTCTCATCACAAGCCAGCCTTCTCATCTTTGTGAAAGTACTTGTGGGTAACACTGTTAGCTCTGGTCACCATGCCAAGGTAGTGTCCTCTGGTTGGCCCTTGAATAAAAATAATAAGAAGAATAAAAAGAAAATAAGAAAATAAAGCAAGAAAAGAATAAAGGCAAAAACAGGCTTGGAAAAAACCGCATCCATAACAGGTACAGCTCGCCTTCTACAAAGGTACCCACAGATAACATTATGCATCCTTGGCTCTCACTCCACCCACATGTCTGGAAATCCCCTAGCCACATCACCTCACTTACATTGCTTGGATGAAACCTTCCTGGAGACTTCCTTTTTCTTGTGGATACTAGCCCAATAGGGCATCTTGTCTTTTTCTTCAATCTTGTATTGTAGGTTTTTGTAATGTCTTGAGCTATTGACCGATGTATCAGGGTTTTATGCATATGTTTGATAATATATTAATGATGAAATGTGATTGACATTGCTATGATCCTTGTGACTAATGAGCCCATGGAGGGCGTAGCTTTTGATATGTAGGACCATGCCTGACGGCCAGGTACCATTTGGACCGGTAAACATGGGGAGATGATCAGTTTGGACCTCCATGGGGTTGAAGAGCCCATCAAATGGATGTTGAGACCCCGTCAGAGGGCAGAGACAGGATAGTGTTTGATCAGGGTTTTGCACCAGAGAAGAAGAGGATGTTCCATCAGGGGCACTTTGGTTGAGCCAGGCCTAGGGGGATTGACCCACTTGCAGTGGAACATTAGCTCCAGATGACCGAGGACGTCACTAGGAGGCTTGTGACATCATCATGAGCATATGGCAGATGGACAGGGTTGTTGGCACATGTGGTAGTTTGGAAGAGCCCAAGGAGGGATAACGTTTGGCTTCTGGATGCTACACTGGCCCTAAAAGGGACTAACGTCTCCCTCGGGAGGGCTTGACATCTCACTTTTTCTCATTTAGGGTTTTAAAAAGAAAATTTAATGTAAAATAGTATTACTTTTGATATTCTGTCCTTGTTGGCGATTTTATGACCTAAAAAGTAAATTAGGTCATTGATACACTATATATTGAGGAGTTTTAGCCTCATTTTATCATAACACATCACTCACTCATTTAGTGAGGTATGATTTTAGTGCCCTACTTGGGTAATTTTGTTGGTTTAGTGAGGTGCACTTGTTGAACGAAGGCATTTCTTGACATTTTTGGCATTTCTCTTGAAGGAAGGTTTACAACTAGGGTTTGCATGCTATTTCATGGTGATATATAAGTGTTTTTTCTGCAAAAATTCTTGATTGAATGGTTGTAGTCTTATATTCTTGCATATGTTTATAATTTACTAATCAAAAACCCTAGGTGACAAGCACACAAGTAGGTCCTTGTTTCATGTCCCCTAAAAGAGAAATTTCCAGTCGTTGAAGAAGGAAGAAAGAGCCTAGCCATAGCTACACTCTTATTGATTCTTCTCCCTGAGCTAGTCGTACATTCTGAAGTCAAGAAGGAGGAGACGTCCTAGGCCTAGGTTATCTATACTTAGGGTCATCCTGCTTCTAGGGTTTGGTGATAGAGCCTTGCTATAGCAACACTCTCCCTCATTGCACTCTCTAGTCTTGATTTATCTTTCATGCTAGTCGTTTTGCCAAGTTAACCTAAGGAAAAAGGAGAGAGCATGAGGCCTTGCTTTAGCAACACCAGAGTGAGCCTCTTTCCCCTAGGGTTTTGATTCTGGGGCCCTGCCACAACAGCACTTTAGAATTCTTCCCTCTATTCCTTAGTTTTCCTCCTTCAACCCTTGCGTCCTCCATTAAATTGACTCCACTAACCCTTAGGCACTGATCTTAGACCTCCAGCGTTAAAGTGAAAGTGATCAAACAACTCTCTAAAATTTTTGCTAGATTGAAACCCTAACTAATTGCTAACCCTAGGAATGTTGATGTCACCCTTGGTTATTTCATCTTGACGCATCAACGTTTCATTTTATAAGAAATTAAGTGGTGTTTAAAGCATTTATTGAATGAGGGATTGATTGGATACATTGATTGCTACATCATCTTGATATTTATTGGTGGAGTGATATTATTTCATTGTTGTATTAACAAACATTGACTTCATCAATATTTATTGTTATAATTTCTTATATATCGATATCAGATAGTCTTATGAAGTACTAACCCATTGAGTTATAGCTTGCATATATTGGTTTGTTGTTGCTTTGTTCCGGGAAGGTGTTCTTCTTTGGGGCTTCACTTCATTATTGGTTGTTTATCCAGGACTGTTTGTTTTGGTGGTGACTTGTGAAGGGGGAACTTTACCTTTGTCCTTTTAACTCTTGCCTCTTCAAAACTCCAGGTTACCGGAGACGTCTTGTTAATATTATGGTAGCTACGGGAGGTATTTACCCCCACGTGTGAACCTGACGAGAATAGAAGACTTTGGGAAGCAAGAGAAAACCTAATGAATTGGCTAATAACCCTAGAAGCCTTGTCGGCTCAAGAAGATGATTTATATTAGGCTATTAGCCTCCAAGAGAAGAAGTCAGCCAGAATTAATAATAATATACTAAACAGACACATACCCAGAAGGAGAAGTCGGCCCCAGCAACCTGGCAGGATTACTATAAATACAGGGCATCGGTTCTCATTTGATAGCATCTCAGAATTACAGTTTCCTAGTTGGTGCGCACTGTAGTTGCAGTCTGGTGCGCAGGTTTGGAGGAGGGTTGCAGGTGCAACTGCAGCAGCAGCTAGTTTCAGTATTGGCTTGGATATCTCTTGGCTAGGGTTTGGAATATCTGATCAGTCTTTTGTGATGCGCTATCCTTGGGGATTGATGCACTACTCTTTGTTTGGCTATCTATCCTAGGGTTTGCTTCCGGAGGAATTCTCAGTTAAGGTTAAGGTGCTCGGAGGGAGGCTTCAGCCTGTGGTTGGGTGACGAGGGTATCGTCAATGGTAAAATGAGCACACCATATTCTATATTCTAACAGGTTATGGGCCCACACCCCTTCAGCCAGCCTAAAACGCTGGAAGGAAACATAACCGCTAGACATTGAGCTCGTTGAGGAACTGTCACTAGGGTTACTAGCAGGAGCAGCTTCCAAAAGCACTGCAGCTAGGGTTACCAGTATAAGCAGTTGCAGAAACTGTAAACCTCTTGTCGAGGCACCTTAAGTGACGAGATTGACCTAATCTCCAGATAGATCAGTGCACCCTAGCCCATCGCATATCCTGGTACTCTCAGAAGGACAAGACGTGAAGTTTGGATTTCCGGTCAAATCTAGGGTTTGACCAAGTCAAGAAAGCCATGACGAATTCTATGAAGTCTGAGAACAAGCTATATGGAGCCTCTAACTTCAGAGCATGGAAGACAAGGATTGACCTCATCCTTGCTAGGAATAAAGTGTTGGATATTGTGAAAGGAAAGATCGTGAAGCTAGAGTTTAAAGAAGGAGAAGAGAAGGAACCGCAGAACGTTGCAGCTATGGAGAAGTTCAAAGACATTGACATCAATGCCATGAGTATCATAGTGGATTCCATAAAAGACCACTTGATACCCTACATCTCCCATATTGACTCATTGAAGAAGATGTACGATGCTC
>JASDQU010310004.1:110768-124502 GCA_032191745.1 Picea mariana | reverse complement strand
GTGTAAGATCCAAGCAGTCATCCAAAATGAAAGAGATCTAATGCATACATAAGAAGGTTATAATGATCAAATGTGACACATACCATGATACCTCGGACCAATTACCTCATGGAGCAAGAACCTTTTCTGATGCAAGCCCAAGACGGTAGTGATGGAGGCTAGTACTGCTGGCAGGACAAGTCTGGCTAAGAAGAAGAAGATGGGTCCCCCAGGACCATGCTCAGGTCGCTCCTGCTCTCGGTACTCCATGTCTAGGACCATGTGGGCCTCGAGACATGATCTCCTAGTTATCCCTAGATATCGGGGATAACAGAGCCCTCGGACAAACTAGAAGATGATGAAGCTCCTGCACAGGAAGGAGCGAGCAAGGTGAGTTGCTTCCCTTTCCAAATTTTTAATGATTCTCTATATTTTGATGTGGAAAGTGAAGAAGTTTCAGATGTTTTAACCCCTTCATGTTATGATGAAGATAATGACTTTGTTGAAAATTTTGATGAATTCAGACATGTCGGAAAACATAGATGGGATATGATGGGATATGATGTCGATCTCATGTACGACATTGATGGTCCTTTCCAAAAGTTGCCTTCGCATTTATCACATGAAGTTACTAATGATTTTGACATCTGGCAACAAGAACCTGAATCTATTAAAACACCCAAGGATGACTTGATGCTACGCTCTCTGATTAATTTTCGGTCATACCTTGAGGACTTTGATGACTATCCATCTAAGCACTTAGATTTATCCTATGAAGAAAGTTATCAACCAACGTTATGCTTAGATGTTGATAAAAATGAGGAAGTTACTTCCCTGAAGTAGGATGCTTGTGATAAGATTTTACAGCCCCCTTTGATCACTTTGCCTTGCTATGTCACTAAAGGTGTGGTTTGGAAACATGTCCCTTATCCCAAGTCTCCTGTTAGGAAAAACCTCATTATGGATTTTAGGGGAAAGTTGAGTGCCTCAAGAAGAAGCCTATTATCACAGTTTTCCAACCTCCCCTTTAGGAATGGTTAGTCATCCTTTCAAAAATTTTGCTAATCCCTCCTTGGGCCTCAAGTTGTGAAGACG
This sequence comes from Picea mariana, assembly GCA_032191745.1. Classification (NCBI taxonomy): domain Eukaryota; kingdom Viridiplantae; phylum Streptophyta; class Pinopsida; order Pinales; family Pinaceae; genus Picea; species Picea mariana. The sequence goes on along the minus strand of JASDQU010310004.1, from coordinate 123,428 downwards.
TCCAAGGTATCCAGCTTTCAGTTTCCTCAATTTAGTCTCCTAAACCTTTGAATTTTCACAATCCACTCCTGAGATGGATTGAGCACTCTCCTAAGAGTATGCATTGGGATCACTTTTTCCCTCCCACCTGCCTCCATGAGTTAGACTTTGAGATTTCCAATGATATGATATATATTCTAACCCATGACATTTTTGTGCTTGATTTATCACTATTTTGGTTTATGATGAAGCACAAAGGCAGGTATCGAGGAATGTTTCTAGATTGGATTTAGTGGTTGTTTGACTACACCCAACATTCCAGCCAACAGGTAAGTACATGTAAGAAGTTTTCTTTCATCTTCTTACTCATTGATTGCTTCATTTTAGTATATATATCTATGTATGTTGGGGTGGCATTACTGCCCCATTTTTGTTATTGATGCCCCCATCGAGTTTGAGTAGGTTTGCAGGCTATGCCAAAGATGTTGAGGTTCTCACGTGCCCTATGGTGAGCACATGTCCCCAAGTTGGAGCCAGATGTTATCCCCAATTTTTGGGGATAACTAGGATTTCATGTCTCGAGGCCCATAGGTCCTAGACATGGAGTACCAAGAGCAATATTGACTTGAGCATGGCCCTAGAGGGCCCATCCTTTTCTTCTTTCATCAGATTCATCTTGTCAGTAGCAGCAGCATCCATCACCTTTGGCTTGGTCTTGTATCGGAGGAGGTTCTTGCTCCATGAGGTAATTGGTCCAAGTATCATGGTATGTGTCACTTTTGATCATTAAAACCTTTGAATATATGCATCTGGTTCCTTTTATCTTTGACAACTGCTTGGATCTTACATTAGCCCACTTGACCATGCTTGGGGAGATTGACAGGGTGCTCTAGCAAGCCTGTGCCCATAGGTCTTGGTTTGCCACTGGGAGGATTTTTGAAGAGCCATTGTTCATTCCCATCATAGCACCCCTCTTTCATCTTATCTCCCACTCATTTATCCCATTCCCCTTGTCTGGGCATTGGATTGACCTGTTTTTAGGGTTGCACCTTATCTCATGGGAAGAAGGGGCTAAAGGCCCAGAAGTTAAAAGAAGCTGGTAAAAGATAAAAGCCTAGAAATGAAACCTCGAGATGCTTCACCCAGGGATCCCCAAGAAGGTAATAAAAATACTCTCAGTAAGAAACAAGAGGGACCCAAAAAATAAGAAACAAGATCTAATCAGAGGATAGGGGGTCTCATCACGAGCCAGACTATTAGGTTCATGGGTACCTAGCAGTATGACATTACCACTATCTAGTTACCACGCCAGGGCAGTGACCTTTGGTTGCATGGCCAAGGGAAAGGGGGTCTCATCACGAGCCAACCTTCTCATCTCTGTGAAAGTACTCGTGGGTAACACTGTCAGCTCTGGTCACCATGCTAAGGTAGTGTCCTTTGGTTGGCCCTTGAATAAAAAGAAGAAGAAGAAGAAGAAACAAATAAGAAAATAAAGCAAGAAAAGAATAAAGGCAAGAACGGGCTTGGAAAAAAATGCATCCATAACAGGTACATCTCACCTTCTACAAAGGCACCCACAGATAACATTATGCATCCTTGGCTCTCACTCCACCCACATTTCTAGACATCCCCTAGCCACATCACCTCACTTACATGGCTTGGATGAAACCTTCCTGGAGACTTCCCTTTTCTTGTGGATACTAGCCCAATAGGGCATCTTGTCTTTTTCTTCAATCTTGTATTGTAGGTTTTTGTAATGTCTTGAGCTATTGACCGATGTATCAGGGTTTTATGCATATGTTTGATAATATTAATGATGAAATGTGATTGACATTGCTATGATCCTTGTGACTAATGAGCCCATGGAGGGCGTAGCTTTTGATGTGTCGGACCATTCCCGACGGACAGGTACCATTTGGACCGGTACACATGGGGAGATGATCAGTTCGGACCTCCAGGGGGATGAAGAGCCCATCAGATGGATGCTTAGACCCCATCAGAGGAAAGAGACAGGACAATGTTTGATCAAGGTTTTGCACCAGAGAAGAAGAAGACATTCCATCAGGGGCACTTTGGCTGAGCCGGGCCTAGGGGGATTGACCCACTTGCAGTGGAACGTTAGCTCCAGAAGACCCAGGATGTCACCAGGAGGCTTGTGACATCATCATGAGCATATGGCAGATGGACAGGGTTGTTGGCACGTGTGACAGTTTGGAAGAGCCCAAGGAGGGCTAACGTTTGGCTTCTGGATGTTGCATTGGCCCTAAAAGGGCCTAACGTCTCCCTCGAGAGGGTTGACATCTCACTTTTGCTCATTTAGGGTTTTAAAAAGAACATTTAATGTAAAATAGTATTACTTTTGATATTCTGGCCTTGTCGGCCATTTTATGACCTAAAAAGTAAATTAGGTCATTGATACACTATATATTGAGGAGTTTTAGCCTCATTTTATCATAACACATCACTCACTCATTTAGTGAGGTCTGATATTAGTGCCCTACTTGGGTAATTTTGTTGGTTTATTGAGGTGCACTTATTGAAGGAAGGCATTTCTTGGCATTTTTGGCATTTCTCTTGAAGGAAGGTTTACAACTAGGGTTTTCATACTATTTCATGGTGATATGTAAGTGTTTTTTCTGCAAAACTTCTTGATTGAATGGTTGTAGTCTCATATTCTTGCATATGTTTATAATTTGCTGATCAAAAACCCTAGGTGACAAGCACACAAGTAGGTCCTTGTTTCATGTCTGCTAAAAGAGAAATTTTCAGCCATTGAAGAAGGAAGAAAGAGCCTAGCCATAGCTACACTCTTATTGCTTCTTCTCCCTGAGCTAGCCATACATTCTGAAGTCAAGAAGGAGGAGACGTCTCAGGCCTAGGTTATCTACACCTAGGGTCATCCTACTTCTAGGGTTTGGTGATAGAGCCTTTCTATAGCAACACTCTCCCTCATTGCACTCTCTAGTCTTGATTTATCTTTCATGCTAGCCGTTTTGCCAAGTTAACCTAAGGAAGGAGGAGAGAGCATGAGGCCTTGCTTTAGCAACATCGGAGTAAGCCTCTTTTCCCTAGGGTTTTGATTATGGGGCACTGCCATAGAAGCACTTCAGAACTCTTCCCTCTAGTCCTTAGTTTTCCTCCTTCAACCCTTGCGTCCTCCATTAAATTGACTCCACTAAGCCTTAGGCACTGATCTTAGACCTCCAACGTTGAAGTGAAAGTGATCAAACAACTCTCTAAACTTTTTACTAGATTGAAACCCTAACTAACTGCTAACCCTAGGAATGATAACGTCACCCTTGGTTATTTCATCTTGACACAACAACGTTTCATTTTATAAGCAATTAAGTGGTGTTTAAAGCATTTATTGAATGAGGGATTGATTGGATACATTGATTGCTACATCATCTTGATATTTATTGGTGGAGTGATATTATTTCATTGYTGTATTAACAAACATTGACTTCATCAATATTTATTGTTATAATTGCTTATATATCAATATCAGATAGTCTTATGAAGTACTAACCCATTGAATTATAACTTGCATATATTGGTTTGTTGTTGCTTTGTTTCGGGCAGGTGTTCTTCTTTGGGGCTTCATTTCATTATTGGCTATTTAGCCGGGACTGTCTGTTTTGGTGGTTACCTGTGAAGGTGGAACTTTACCTTTGTCCTTTTAACTCTTGCCTCTTCAAAACTCCAGGTTACCGGGGATGTCTCCCCTGGGCCTAACCTCCCTAAAGAGAAAGAACCTCCCCATCGTGGTGACATTGGGTGGGATAGGTTCCTGTTACACCAGTTTGGGCTTCTATCTTATAGCCATTTGACCTAGCTACAAACTGTGTGATAACAGACCCAAATAATGGATTTGTTGCTATTAAAATGAACACTTGTTCAACTTTGCATACAACTGATGCTCCCTCAATACCTGCAACACCATCCTCAAGTGCTGCTCATGTTCCTCTTCAGACCTTGAGTAAATAAGTATGTCATCCAGAAACACAATGACAAACTTATCTATGTAATTTATGAAAACTCCATTCATCAAACACAAAGACTATTGGTGCATTTGACAACCCGAATGGCATCATAGTGAACTTGTAGTGGCCATATCTTGCTCGGAAGGCAGTCTTGTTGATGTCTTCTTTTTTTATTCTCACTTGGTGATATCCAGATTTGAGATCAATCTTTGACAATACATGTGTGCCTCTCAACTGATCAAAGAGGTCATCTATCCTTAGCAAAGGATACTTATTCTTTATTGTTACTTTGTTCAATTTCCTGAAGTTGATACAAAGTATCAGCTTACCATCCTCCTTCGCGAACAATACTGAGGCACCCCAAGGTGACACACTTGGGCGTTTATACCCCTTCTTCAGAAGCTCTTCGAGTTACATCTGCAATTCCTTCAACTCAGGCATGCTCATTCTATACGGGGTCTTGGATACAAGAGTTACTCCGGACATCAAATTTATAGAGAAATTAATATCTCTTTTCGGTGGAAACCCTCATCTCTTTAAAGACATCTTCAAATTATTTTAGTACTGTGCAGTCTTCAACACATGGCACTTTATCCTTAGGTGCATCCTCCATGTGCGCTGCAAATACTTGACATCCCTTTCTGAAGCTTTTCTTCAGTTGCAGAGATGAAACTTCTTTGATAGTTACAAATCTTGGAATACCTTGAACTGTTCTTAAGTTTTCTTCCTCATCCAAGAAAGTAAATGTCTTATTGTAATAATCTAAAACAACCTGATGCTAGTCCAACCAATCCATGCCAAAGAGGAAATCATACAAGCCCAACGGTATGATATTCAAATCTGCTCTTGTGCTTGGTCCATTCATTTCCATTGGACATGCCTTGACCATCTCATTTATTTTCCTTTTTTCCCCTATAGCTAACTGCACCAACCAAGGTTTCCAAGTTTGTCTCTCGGCAATTGGAATCTTTCCACCATTTTAGGATCTAGATAACTATGACTAGCTCCTGAATCAATTAAAGTAGAAATGGGTTGGTCATTAATCTTACCTTCCACTTCAATCATGTGCAACTGAAACTCATCTTGCTTGTTGTCAAGGGTTGCGTAAATCCTTGGTACATTTCTGCCCGTGTCCTCAACTGTTGCAATTTGTTGTATGTTGTGTGCAGTCCTCACTTTTTCACCTCTTTGAGGGCAATCTATAAACATGTGATCTGTGTCACAACCCCAACATTGAATAGGTTGTTTTCTTGGTCGTTGCCCTGCTATCTCAATCATTTTGGGCTCCTTGGGAGTTGGTTGTCCTTGTGCAGGATTCCTAAAAAATGGTGGCTTAGTCCCTTTCTTCCTCTGTTCCACCTTGCTTTTCATCTTGTTGTCCCAAGCCTTTTGGAAAGTTGATATTCCCCTTTGATGATCATAAAGACAACTAGTGCACCTTATGGTTTCCTCTAATCTCTTGGGGTCATCATATTGTATCTTCTCACTGATAAATGATGGTATCCCACTCAGGTACCTCTGAATCTTAACTTGCTCATCTTTAATGAATGCAACATATTTCAATAGTTCTAAGAATATTCTTTCATACTCGTCTATTGTCATAATCCCAAGTTTTATTTCAAAGGACTCTTTCATTTTCTTGTCATAATAGAGTCTGGTTAAATATTTCTTTTCAAAATATCATTTGAATTCCCTCCAAGTAACCTTATTCTCATCAATGTGTTGCACCTGCACAAACTGATCCCACCACATTGATGCTTTTCCTTTAAGCTGATAGATAAAAATTCTCCCCTCTTCCTGCGTAGAGTAATTATACAGCTCTAAGTACTTCCTCATACCCAACAATCGATTCTCTGCATCTTCATCCTTCTTATGCTCACCGTCAAAGGTGGGAGGCTTGATCTTATTCATTTCTACCCGTAGCTCGTCCACCCTAGTCCTTCTCTTAAGTTTTCTATCATGAGATGGACTTGAGCCACTGTGCGCTTTCCTAAATGAATGCTTTGGTGAGTGGTGATGTTTCCTATCAGCAATTCATGTTTCTCTTCTCTCATCATGAGACCTATAACTCCTTGAATTACTTGACTTTGTGTTATTATCCATTTTCTTTTCTATTATGTCCAAGCTTTGCATCAACTTGGTGTTGAAGTCATCTTGTTGCTCCTTGGCTTTCAGAATCCTTTCATTATCAACCTTGTATCTTTGGACATATTTTTGCAATCCCTTTATGGTTTCTACCAAATTTATGCGATCCTCATTGGATTCTATACCATCGACACCCAAACCAACATACAAATCCCTGAATTATGTACCTTGGAATTTCTACATGATTCTCTCTAGATGCTAATTGTTGTTAATTCTACAAAATGCGTAGGCAATAATATTTGTTAGATGAATTCATGTGATACCTTCATGAAATCTATGCACCATTTTTCTAGAATCCTTCTTCTGATTCCTTGGATGATTTTAACATCCAAATTTCTAGTGTGCACACTTGCGCCTCAATACTTAGTGCACGTCACAACTCTACACTGCACACTAGTATTTTTCCGCGCACAATAAACTCTGCATTGTGTGACATTAACACCAATACAGTGTTGAACCAAAGCTTTGCAACTTCTTGTGGATCTTTGGCCCATACAGGTCTCGTGTTGAACCAATTGCTCTACAACTTCTTGTGGATCTCCGGTCCATACAAGTCCAATGTTGAATCTATCGTTCTTATACAACAATGTAACGTCCCCGACCACCTAGGTCAGGCCACATCACAAAAATCCTTCCCACTTCAGTGCTGATACCAGAATGTATCATACCCAACTTACTGTTGGGCAACAATACTTCAAAAAAAAAAAATCTAGTGTGCAATTAACATTAAACTAGGTAGAATCACTTGAGGGAATGTGCACAACCCAAACTGGTTCACATCACACCACAGTCCCTCATGTTTATACAAATTATAATAATGGAAGAAACACAAACTATAACTGTGTGCTCAATCATACTGAGTGCACCAACGTTAGAGAGCGTAAGACCACTCCAATCATTCAATCCCTACTACACACATTACTATACAGAGCACCCGAATGCCACATAGTGCATAATTGTTCTAAATCCACTTACGGGTCTTGCTTTCCTGTGTGTGTTGACTACGTTCCAACGCACACAATGAATCCAGTCACTTGTGCACATAGACCCTTTTCCGAGTGCACGATACTTCTAGCCTTCCTCCGGAAGCTCTTAACCAATTACCAGGACTATCTTAACAAAACTTACTTATCAACTAACGTACCCTGCATGTACAACTACAATACTGAATAAACACATTGCACTTACATGAATAAACAACATTAAACAAAATAACAACCATTACTCATATGCAACATCATTTAAGAGATAGACCATAACAAATAGAAGTAAATGAACACACAATAAATAGACAAGTACATATTAACACTTATCTTTCAAAAAAGTCACCAACAGTGTGCATGAATCAGATGTTCCTTCCAGACATAGATGTTGTTGCACATAATATTTTAGCAACAGGTCACCCCAGAGTTGGGGCTTAAACTCCACCAGGGAAAAATGATTCTAGTTTCAATCTATGGTTAACAAACAATGGAATTGTTCAGTCCAAGGTGTCGACTATTGCAACTAGTCTACGATCCTTCATTTCCCACATGCATGTCCCGCCCTAGGAAGAGTGCCCCTTCTCTGCTCAACAGTCCTTCGACTACCCCACTTCCCTTCCAGGGCTTCAACAATAGGCCGTATCAGGAAGTCTCGGAGAACTGTAACTAATTCCCAGTGCACCAGAGAACAATTCCCAACAAACTCGCACTAGGATAGATTGCTCAAGGGCCTGGCGACCCGCTTCTTCAACAACCTACAGACCTGAAAACTCACTTCTTCAACAACATACGGCCCTGAAAACCCACCTCTTTGACCACCTACGAGCCTGACAACCCGCTTCTTCAACAACATATGGACCTGACAACCCGACTCTTTAACCACAACTGGTTTTTCCCAAACACATGATTTACAATGACAATCACTTATGAGAAGACTCGAGTCCTTTGCCCTAGAAAGTTGGTCTCTCGATGATAGAATGAAGGAAATACCCCCCAAATACACTAAGGACAACAATATATATTGCATGCCTTCAACTGGACACTTGTCACCTTTAGAGCTATCTTTAGCCAATTGGTTAGTCATTCCCACCCCCCGGGAACTTAGGATAAATAATATATCCATAAGGTTACAATTTTTGGAAATATTATTAAAATATTCCCCCCTTTTCCCTTTTTTGGTGGAGTTCAGCCCCCCGTCTCTATTTGTTCGAGTCATTCTGTGCACAACAATGTTATTTTATTATTAATTTGAGTGTAGTATACTTTACAAGGATAGGCGCACTGGCCTATTTGCATCCTGACTCACTAGCCCAATAATCACTTAGTCTCTTCGGGTTCAAAACATATTCATACATATATATACATCACAATCATTCTTGCGCACTTTCTTGAGTGCATGCAACACTGTGGAATATGCTCACCCTCTCTTGATGTGCAATCCACATGCACTAGTTCAAGTATGTGAAACACTATGGAATGTGCACACCTTTTTCTTTGGTTACAAACCTTGCACACTACTCAGGTACGTGCAAAAACCAAAACGACTCACCAACCTATATGGACAATTACATCATGCACTACTCAGGTGCACGCACAACCAAAATGGCTCACCAGCCTGTTATCCCCATTTTGTGGATAAATAAGGAGATTATGTCTCGAGGCCCTCAAGTTGCATATATGGAGTGCCGAGAGACTACATGACCAACAATACCCTTTTCATAGATGGAAAATCCACTCACCACCACCGATGATCATAGGTTTGTAGATGGCATCCACCACACCAACTGGCTTTCGGAAGGCAGTGGGCCTTGCTCCATGAGGTACAAATCAGTATTATGATGAGCATCATTTCAATATTCAAGCCATTTGATTATGTTGTATCTTAGATTTCTCTAGATTTCATAATATATGCTTGGACATTATGCCTTTTTCCCTGCTTCACCTTGGTGGTTGACATTGTGCCCTAGTAAGTGGTTTTCTTTGGAGATGGGTTTGCTACTGGGAACTCTCTTAATGAGCCATTGTACCGTTCCTGACCATACTTACCACTTTCCATCATTATTCCCCTCCATTTCCTTATATCTTGGGATTTTAGGGTGTATTGACCCAATAAGGGGTTGTCCCTCATTCTATGGGAAGAAGGGGCTAAAGGCCCAGAGGGGTTGATGTTGGGTAAAAGATAAAATCCTTATATAAACCTTCCAGATGCTTCACCCAGGGATCACCCAAGAAAGAAATGAAACGCTTATCTTTGAGTAAAGGGGACCCACAATATAATAAATAATGTTTAAAAGGTTAGTTCAAGGATAGGAGGTCTCATCATGAGCCGACCTATCATGTCCATGAATATCTAGTGGTATGACATTACCATCATCTGGTCACCAAACCAGGGTAATGACTCGCAGTTGCATGGTTGAGAGAAAGGGGGTCTCATCATGAGCCATCTTTCTCATTTCCACGAGGTGTTTGTGGGTGACATTGTCATCATCTAGTCACCATGCCAGGGCAGTGACTGTCAACCTCTCATTATGCTATATTCAAATAAAATAAAGAAAGAAAGATGAAATGAAATTGATGGGCTTGAAAAAATTGCATTGTGGACGAAGGTACCACACACCCTCTACAAAGGCACCCATGAATGAGACACTACGACCCCTTGTATGTCATGAGCCCTATTCCCATTCAGTCTTGACCCCATCCACTTTACATGGATTAGAGAGGGACCTCTTGGAAACTCTTCTTGACTTAGTGCAAGATCTACCCAATAGGACACCTCGTCAGCCCTCCCATATTCAAGCTTGAAAAGTCACATAGTGTCTTTGAGATATTAATTGTTTGATATGGTGATATTTGATGCACATGCTTAGATGGCTTATTTATTGATTGGATTCACTTATAATGATGTTATGACTTGACATCCTTAGAGTGCATGCCCATTTGTCTTTGTAGGACCTAATTGGTGGACAGTTTTGGGAGAACAAGCCTAGCTTGGGCTTCCATGGGGCTACAAGCCCACAAGTCGGATGCTAGGGGCCTACATGATGGATGAGAGAGATCAGACTTGGATGGCCTTGATGACGACTTGGACAACCTAACTTAGTCCTCACTTGCCAAACAATTTTCCTAGGAGGGGAAAAATGTTCTACTTTTGAGCTTGACATCATGCTTTTGGGGCTAGGGCATGGTGGTGAGGTGCCACTCTTTTGAAACATGGATGTTTAAGGAGGAGGAAGGTCTTCACCATGATGAGAGTGCTTAGATGCTTGACATGTGGCCTTTGGAGGCCTACCCATGCTTCTCCAACACCAACGACTTCCTCAAAGTGGTAAAACGTCCCCTTAAGTGGTGACGTCCTCCTAAATTAGGGTTTTATTTGTGTAAAAAGTGAAATTTTAAGTGAATTGTTTAATATTACTTTGTTTAGGGGGCACGATTAGGGTTTTGGACCCCTAATCTTGTGGTTTACTTCTTCATTTGTGGACAAATTATGCTAGCTACATTTTGTATAAATAAATATCATAAGATCTCATTTCAAACATAAGTCTCCCTCTTGTTAGAGGACTTGGTCTGAAATTTTCGGCTATCTTGGTTGTTTTATCTATTTTTCACTTGTTTATGGCTATACTTATGAATGGTTGATGGAACAAGTGATGCGCTATCTTTGAAAGGCTTATCTATTTCTATTGTGGTGGATTATCTTGCATTTTTCCTTGAAATGGTATGATTTTTACTTTCTTGCTATCATTTGTTTCAAGTCAAGGTTATTGTGCTAGGATTTAGGTGGGAAGTATAAGGGCATACACCCCCACCATAGTCTTCCTCATTGTATGCTTCATATCATTGATTTCACTAGGGTTTCCTAAGAGAAGTATAAGGGCATACACCCTCTTAGCTTAAACCCTAGCTAGAGAAACTTGCCTTGGGAAGTAAAAGGTCTTACACCCCCAAAGAGGTAGCTTCTCTAGCTATTTTTTATTTAACTCCATTAACCCAATAGTAAAGGAACTAGTCATACTTTATTTTGCATTGGAGAAATAAAATATTACCTTGGAAAACATGAATTTTGGTCATTTTTACTTCTTACAAAGTGGATTGTACTCCTTGTGCCTTGGGCACCTTATAGCCCCTAGGGCATCCCCATCAAGGGGACACTTCTTGTTGTTGTTACAAAATTGCATCTTCAACCATTAGGGTTGTATAAACCCTAAATAATTTGCTTGAATAACTCTCTTATCAACCATTGGATTTTGCTCAAAGTTTGCACACTTACTCTCCTTGGCCTAGCACACTTTTTGGCAAAGTTTGAGGGGATTTCAGTGGCTGATTTTCTTGTTGTAATACATCAAATGTTATAGCTATAAGGCTGATATAATTTGTTGCAAACAAGTGTTTACAATAGCCTTATCTTTTGTGCTAGAATATTGGTTTTTCATCTTGAGTGTTGACCACCTATTCAACTAGGGGGTCAACTCCATGTACCATGAAGATATGCATGAAATATTCTCGGTTGTAAAAGTAGGGAAAATCATTCTAGTTTGGTGTTGAACTTTCGTCAAACACTTGGCAAACCTCTGTAATTGATGGCTGTAGATGAAATTTGAATGGTTTGCAGTGGTTTACTTGGGTTTKCTGGTTGTTTTATTGAATTCCCAATCTCTTATACCTCCCCAATATGATGTACAACATGTGGTTTGACATATAAGGAAAACCCATAACAATTATAATGACAAGACATCCATATTTATACGAACATTTCAATTAAACAATGACTGTTCCTTATTTTTTTATTACTRCTGAGTGAATACAGTCAAAATGTAAATAGGAGTACCTCCCAATATGAAAAGAACGGCTGCTACAGTAAGTTTGAATCCKCCCCATATACACAGCCAAGAAACACCTTCAATCTACCCATACGAATTGCTTCATAGAACGCTGTAAGGGGTTATAGTTCTGCCACGATTTGAGAGACTTGGCAGCTCTCAACATCCCATCATACACATGAGCTGGTCTAAGGGTGAAGTCGACCAGCACCAAGGAGAAGTCGACTAGCAACCACTCCTCTTGTCCTCCACGCAGCAATGAAGAAATCACAGCTTCTATGGTTGGGAAAACACGACCTATCTTCACAATACGCAACCCATGAGAGGAATACATAGCAGAGACAGCCACCATGAATTCTTGGAAAATGCAACTCGCCCTCAGCAGTGAATACGCTCCCAGGAAGAAGGGACGCGCCCAGCTTAAAGAGCCAAGCAATACGCTGTACAAAATTGATATTCAGCAGAGGTAATACGCCCAATGATTCGCCCAACAATGATACCGAGCCTAGGAGAAGGAAGATGCTCAGTATTCAATAAAAAATGCAGCAAATTGAAGATGAATTTGCCCAGTTCAAGAATAAATGCCCAGACTCACGTGCTAAAGGAGGATGCCTCTCACTTCTTAGATCTGAAATGAAGATCTTCTCCACCAATCTTCTCAAAATCACATTATCATTACCTGCAAGTGACAAGCCTGGAGGGCTTCTCCAATTTCCCAGCTAGGACAGGTAGTTTCACTCCCGAATCCGA
>JASDQU010310004.1:63616-92732 GCA_032191745.1 Picea mariana | reverse complement strand
TATTAATAAGTTATTTTGCTTAGCTTGATTTTCCTTAAATATTAATAATAAATTAATCCACATTAATAAGAAAATACTTTTGTATTAATTATTTAATTTTTATTACTTAAGTTAATTAGTTTCAATAACTTTATTCGTTAACCATTATTCATTTAATTATTAATTTTTTATTATTATTTTATATTAAAAATACAAATATAACCATTTTCACCATTAATAAAACATTGTAATTAAAATAAAATAAAAAATTTAAACATTTCATAAATATAACCTAATATATTTAAAATATATAGTATAATTTGTTTACAATATATATAGATAAAATAGAATATTGCTCCTCGTGTTGTGGTCCATGCTCAAACATTCAAAATTAATGAGTATTCATAAAAACTAATTTAATAGAAAATATAATTAATTATAATTTTTAAATTAGGTTTCTAAGATAAGTCTTTATATTTAAGGTAATAAAATATTTATTTTTGAAAAAACATATAAACTTATTCACTTTTTAAAAGTATTGATTTAAAAATAAATTAAATTATAATGCAGATTCACCGGATGGAGTGATACATGACGCATAGTGTGCATGGAATCACACATGGAGTCACATGCAGTCGCCACATGGCCCCTTGATCCCCATGCTTAGGCTGCAGGGTAAGTTTCTGGCGATTGGAATATCACTTCGACCAAGGTAATAACATTCTTACGCAAGTTCAAATCAGGGAGAAGATGGATGGTTGCACGTTGGAGGCTGGACGCCATCAATTTTGGTACCAGGCGCGTAGAGGTCATTGATCTACCATAATAAAATGCTTGAGCAATTGTGTTTCTACCATTTTTTTTTTACTATGTGTAACTTCCAAACCTAAATTTAATAGTAAAAATATCGTGTAGAAGCTTTGTATTTATAGGAGACTTGAGACAATACAAAATGGAAATATCTCCTTTCTTTATTCAATTAGGACAACTCATCTGCTTGTTCATCATTGTGTAGAGGAAAAAAATAGAATATACGTTGCAGAACTCAATAGATTGAGGAAAATGCATATTAAGAATTGCATATTTCATAAAATATTTGGATTCTTGATTGTTTCCTACCTGTTAAGTCAAATTCATCTTAAGAAGATTTTAGCTCATATTAATTTCAAATATTAGGAAATTCTATGTTTCGTTGTTTAGATTCCATTTTTTATTAATTATGTTAGTTTCATCTTAAGAATATTTGAGCAAAAACTATTAATTGTAGATGTCAAAAAATAATGGACATAATATTTTGGATTCGTTGATGATTGGCGATCTATTAATTGTAGACATCATAAAATAATCAATAGAAGTTTTTGGATTTGTTGATCTGAGATTTTCAGTAACATCTTTCTTCATTTTTAATCCTTATAGATAACATGTTTTGTTTTTTTCTTGGGACACTTATTTAAAAAAAAATGGAAACATCTTTTGTATTTTGAATGGAGTCTCAATCTACAACACAAATCTATTTATCTTATTTTTAGGACATGGAGTTTCAAAACTCCCAAACAAAATGCAAAGGAAAACTCATAGAACACATCTCTGTTAAAATTTTGGTATGCTCATTTTACCATAGACAATGTTACACCATTGTCACCCAACCATAGGCACTTACACATACCACCCTCGAGCACAATAACCTTTTCTTAGATAGTTTTCATACACGAAGCAAGTCTTCTCAGATAATCCCTAACCAGAAATACCAACACAGCTACAACAACAACACAATACCAAGAGAGAATACCTTTACCAAGAGAAGTGCGCCAGAGAGAGATACCTGAAATACTAGCGCCCTAATTGTTGCAACTACTGCTCCTCAAACTTGCACCCTAATTGTTGCAACTTATACTTCTCCTCAGACTTGTGCCCTAACTGAGTGAATGAAAGTGGGAAAATGAGGTAGTGCCTTACCTCTATTTACACTAGCCTGTCCAAGTGACTTTTCATGTGGGGTCGAATTCTCTTTCTGGAGCCTTCTAATTATTTATTATTATTCTCCTTGGGAAGACTTCTCTTCTAGGGTATTTCCACATCTGTTTAATGGTTCTCTTGCTTCCAGAATCTTCTATTCTAAGCACAAAGGTTATGTTGGAGGATAATACCTCCTGCAACTACCAAAACATCAACACTCCTTCTTAGATAGGGAGGTATTAACTATGGTGTTCTTCAAGTAATGGTCTCAATCACATCCATCCATCTCACATGGCATGGGAAAGAATCACATGGTCTTGTAGACCAGTCTACAGGTATCATCACCATAGCCACATAAGCTATCTCATGATCAAACAGATCATGTCACAAGTATCACCATCATAACCAAATAGGCTCTATCATAGTCACACAAAGACTATCTAATGGTTATGTCACAGTCATGCATCTGGGGCCTCAACTACATATGTAGCATCCCGCTAGTGGGCACAACCTCATCGTCCTCTTGAAACTTATGGGTATTGGCGTCCTTTCAGACCTTATTTCATTACATGAGTTCATCTAGCTCACTCAAAGATAGGGAACTATCCAGTTTACTTAGAAATGCGCTACTTCCCAATCTGCACGGAGTCTAGGAAACTATCTATTTTATCCATTTCACACATAATTGAACTACTACCCAATCCATACAGAGTCTGGGAAACTATTCAATTTAGCTAGTTCACACAGAACTGCACTACTACCCAATCAATACAAAGCCTGGGAAACTAACATGCCTGCAAATGACTGCCCGCTGCTGCCACACTCTATAAGCTACTACCCCCTAGAATCACATATGTGACTCATCGTTCCCTCTTATGTGGGAAGTCCTTCTAGACCACACCAATCTTATCCCTGAAGTACTCAAACTTTACCTTTGATAGAGGCTTGGTCAGCACATCTATTATTTGCTTGTCTATGCCAATATACTAGAGCTTCACAACTCCCTTTTGCACCAGATCTCGGACATAATGGTAGTGATACTGATGTGCTTGGGCTTGTCATGAAACACATGGTTCTCAGACAACTTTATACAACTCTGGTTTTCACAAAAAATACAAGTCACCTCTAACTCGAGATCAAACAGTCCTGAAGCAACTTTCGAAGCCACACAACTTCGATACTAGCTGAACATGCTGCTATCTATTCTACCTTGGACGTACTAAGTGCCACATTAGTCTCCTTCATGCTAAGCCAAAAAATCATAGCTAACCCAAAAATGAAGCAACATCCAAATGTACTCTTTTGATCTGTGATACTACCGACCCAATCTAAATCATTATATCCTTGTAGTATTATCTTATGATTTGAAACATATTGGAGTCCATTTAATCTATCATACCCTTCAAGTACCTAAATATGTGATTTGTTGCAATCAAGTGAACACATCTTGGTTCAACCATATACTAACTCAAATTGTTCACCGCAAATCATATATTTTGCCTTATATTCGTCAAATACATCAACAAACTAATCCTCTACTTGTACATGGTGACATCCACTATCTCTGAAGAAGTATCACTCAATAAATTCAGATTCTTCACCATCGGTGTGGGCATGGATTTACAATATATCATTTTGAATCTCTTCAAGATTTTTACCGCATATTTTCCTTGGCTAAGGAAAATCTCGTCTAGTTCTTTCCAAACCTATAGAACCAATAAATAATGCATAACACCCAGGGATTTCATCTCGAACTTTGATGAAAGATTTATCTTGCAATTAACAATGAGCTTGTCGTTCCCTATTATAAACAAGTCATCCACATATAACAACAATATCGCCAGTCCACTATCATCAACCTTGTAGTAAAGGTTGGGATCTTCTTTACTCTTGGTAAAGCCCAAGATCATCAGAATGTTGATGTTTGGGAAACATCGGAAAGACGTTCTACTAGATTAATAATTAATATGATTATTAATTATTAAACAATATTATTAATTATAATATTATTAATGTAATAATATATTTATAATATAAAGTATAAAGTATAAATATAAAGTATATTTATATTATATGTATAATATTATATAAAGTATAAATATATTTATTACCAAAGGGACGCATCCCTTCATGGATGGTCACCATATGTTCTTTTTATATAGAACACTCATCATTGTAATAATATATTCATCACGGGAGGGATTAGGAAAATGAGAGTAGAGTAAATTCTTGGGAGTGTTAAATTTATGGGGTTGTTGCAATCTCTATGTACAACATATTTACTTTTTACTCCTACCTAAATTATAGAAAGAATTCCATAAATTATGGTGGGAAATAATTTCTAGTAAAAATGTTTAATTACCTAAATATGAGGAATGTATTGCATATATACTTATTCTTATATTTATGCAAAGAATCATATGAATTATGGAGGAACAATTTAACAAAGTCAAATACTACGTGGATGGATTATAACCAAATTAATCTTTGGGTAGTTACTATAGGTATTCTCCAAATATTTATGAGAAAGAAAATTAAATTAAAATTAAAATTTGATTTTCAAAGAGACATCTTTTTGGATCAATTTAATATTAGTATAAAAGACACAACAATAGACACACATATTTTTCTCTCTCACACGTGGGAAGTGATCTAAGGAAGGGACTGAAGTTTCTAAGCAGTTGAAATTTTTTTAGTGTAATTACTTAGTGATATTTGTTGACGATAAAAATCACAATGAGGATTTCGCCTACAAAGTATTGCTAAAGCCTATTATTTATAAGCTAATGATATATATAATACTAGTAGGTGGGACCCCCTTGTAGATTGGAAGATCAGAGATAATATTGTTATACATTTTATGTTGTTGTTCGATGATGCTTATAGGGCTCTACATGATAGGTGATGAAATACTGGTTATGTTTGTGACAAACAATAGATGGATAATGCATGCTATGTGTGGGTTTCATTACTCTAATTTCTAAATTCCATGGCATGATGGCTTATGTTAACTATTATTACAATGTTATTGGTGCCATGATTTATTACATGTTACACCTGCACAAGACACATGTTAGTCATGAAAAAAGATAAAAGAAATATGGAATAAATCTAAGGAGAAGAAACTAAACTATGCTATACTATATGCATTTGAAATTTAAAAAGGTTGATGTTAGTCCTAACTAGAAAATGCTTAGTGGATATATGATGTTATTGAATTATAGGAAGGCACACTTGATATACACTATAGTATGGTTTTGGATTAATGGCTAGTATGGATCGGGTGGTGCACTTGGAAAGTAATGGATGTTAGTTTCGATGCACTGATTAATTGATGGTTGGTTGGCGTGTACTAAGTAATTGAATGAGTAGAGGATGGAAGTGACATGAATTTACTACACGTCACTCCATACCTCTCCCACTAGCCTTCACCCTAGCTTGGCTATTGTGAAATTGTTTTCGTTGTGGTTAAGCTTTGATATTCAGGCGAGGAAGGAACTTCTCAACCAAACTCATATGTTTAAGGCTATTTGGTTACAAGTATGTTTTTTTTGCCATCCATGAACTTGCTCTGTTTATGAAATAGATGTTGGCTCGGTGATGTATTGGTCTGTGATTTTCTCAAGGCTGGCAACTGTGTAAACTCATGGTGTTTCTCTGGAATAGTTGTTTGTGTGTTATTTGTTGCAAATGGGAATTTTGATGGTTGAAGTAACGATTTCATTGGTTATTCTGTGTGGTGGAAGCCATGAAGTCTCTCTGTTGTCTTTATGGGTTTTTGTTGGAGGGTTTCATTCATCTTAGACTTGTTGGTCGTCTTCTCACAATCTTGTAACCATACCCGGTCCTATTTGGTGTTGTGGGGTTGTTGTGTTTGATTTTGAGCCACCTTAGGTCACTGCATATCGTTTCCACCTAGTCATGGTTCATTTTATGTTATTGGTCTCTGCACAGTTATTTATGGTGGATATTATGCCAAGAGGCTTGCTTTAGGGTTGGTTTCTATTACCTAAGCTCTGCATTTATATCAACATTATTCGGTTTTCTTTTGGGGAAAACCACGAGGTTTATTCCCTGCGTGTTGCCGGTGCTATTTACTGGCTAGTAAGGAACCTATGCTCCTATGTTCATAATCTCTCCTACCTTGTGTGAACTTTCACTCTGTCTTGCAAGCAAATGGTTATGTAGCCATGTTTCCACCATGTTGTCTCGAAGGGTTCTCACCTGTTGTTGGTATGGTCGACTCCAGTCTCCCTTTGTTGGTTCCACCGAGAAAACCCTTGATTATTCCAAACCCGATTGTGATAAATTGAGCCAGTTATATCGTGTCAGGTATATTGTTGACTGCTATGAGTTGGTGGAGTAGCGTCGACAATGGTTTATTATCAACTTGTTTCTGTTAATAACATTGACAATGGTTTTTATTATTGGTATATAGTCACATTTATTATGATAGTTGAATCGATAGCTTGACATGGTTTAATTGGTTGATTTAAGAAATAGAATTGGGCATATAGTCGTTGCCTCCTTATGTTGGATTGATAAAATAAGCATTATTTTATGGTTTGATTAAGTCACATCGATGCTTCTTGTGTTATGCATTGGTCTGTGCGTTTCCTACATCATGGTATAAGTTGAAATGGTGGTTGTTGTTATTGTGTGTTTAAATTGCCTGATCGAGATCATTGCAATTGAAAGGATTGATAGTTGTGGCTTGGTTGTATGATCTGTGTGTTTATGGATATCGTGTGCATCGTATCATTTGATTACATCATCACATATGGTCACAGGTTTTATAACAGTGTGGTTTCATTGAAATTTAATTTTTAAATTGATTAGAGGAATGGAATCATGCATGATTTTAAAGGAACTTGTGTCTGTGTTTGATTTGAAGAAGTAATTTATGGACGTTGGTTGATGGTTTTGATGTTGAACAGAGCTGAAACAAATGATTGTGTGTTCATTGGATTTTTTTTTAAATATTATATGTAAGAAGTGAAAGGAAACAAAATTCTTTACACGGGATGTTCGAAGGTCATGTTGATTTTGAATATGATGACACTGTGTTAATTAAAAGTGTTAAAGATTTAAATTTGGACAATAAACAATTTTAACGCACATAAATGGTTAAATCGACCATAGTAATTGTTATTGATGTTGGGATAGTGGTTTTGAATACATAATTGTTTTATGGATTACTTACTTAATTTTTCAAACAATATCCACTATTTTCCCCTACCATTATTTCACTTTTCACTAATTACAATCCCCTCGCCTTCCCATATTCATTATCCACTCCTTGTTTCGAAAATTTAATTACAGTAACGAGAAGCTCTATATTATGACAATTTAAGATCGAAAGGATGGATTATAGTGATATATTCTTTGGCTTACATTATAGTTGATTGCTTGTTGTCTGCAAGCAATAATCATGGCCTTTCCCCCCTCATTTTAACATTTTTTGATTAACACAAACCCCTCACTTATCCCAGAACCTTTTTTCCCCCCCTGCTCATTGACAACTATTAAATAATTTGTATGGATTGGATTGCATGAGTCTAATATGTTGCTGAGCCAAATTTTATTTCATATTTTAAAAGAGTTTCATGTATGGTTGTTAAAGAAACTAATTTCTAATCAATTATGCATATAGGAATGAGATTTTTTAGTAGAGGTATCCATGGCAGAGGTAACCGACGAAGAGGTAATTGGAACAGGGGCCCTAGAAGGCCAATATTCTCCATACACTTTGATGCAGACTCATAGGAGTTAGGTCAGCTATTTCAATATGGGTTTTTTAATTGGATTGGGAAAGGAGTGGTCCAACCTAGGCCTGAAAGGCCTCCCTTCCAAGCCCCATAGGTTCCTGGTATTCTCGTGCCTCCTCATGTCTCAATACAGCCTGAAGTTCCCAAAAACAACGGATGACAAGAGATTGTCCACTCGATAGTCTCCCAACATTGTGGTTGGCCTAACTTGTCTTTACCTTCTCCCCCTCTTATCAATAAAATTGTCCAAGCTTCTCCTGACCACTCACCAGTTCAGTATTCCCATGCGAGAAAAATGTTTAAAACCGAGGCCCATCATGTCCCTCACAAAGGAAAAGCCACTGCCGCCCCTTCCTCACCCTCCAATGGCTCTGATAAATTTGTGTCTTCACGCATGCATTTGAGGGATGATTGCTCTCATGTGATCAGTGAGATTAGGCCTAAAGGCTCAACACAACCTAAGGCAAATTTAGAGAGATCCAAATATGAAAACAACAACAAGGGAAGGATTGCATCTCAAAGTTCAAAATATAGATTTTAAGTTTTTTTAATTATTTATAAATTGATGATAATAGTTGACTTCTAAAATTTTGGACAACACATTATTTTTGGATGTATGGGTAATATATTTTGGAAATAATTTCAAAAATCATTGAGATAAATTGTCAAATATTAATGTGATTATGGGAGTCACAAGGTGGGAAGTTTTGTTTAATTAACCAGTTGTGTTATGATTGTTAAAATCTAAAGAGAGTCACAAGGGGTCCCACCTACTAGTTATTATTTATTTAAAAACCCTTATTATGATTTAGTACTTTTCCCCTAACTAAAAAGTTGGTTGAGTTTAAGTTAACTTAACTAATGAAGTAGTTCAACTACTTCAACCAAGTCTAATTTGATTCAGGGAAAAAGGAGAGGGAGGAACAAGAGGAGAATAGAAGGAGAAGCATACTAAGGTTTTCTCTTTGAGTTTTTGTTCAAACAATTCAGTTTTCATTCATTCCTTAACTCATTAGAAGCCTAATTTTCTTTATGATAGCAGGGTCCTATTGTAGACAACAAGATTCAAGGCTGAATTACACCATCCAAACACTTGTTTTTCATAGGTGTTGATCTATCTTTGAAAGTCTGTGTAGACTTGTATGTTTGTGAATTAGTTATCATGACTGACAAATACTAATGTACAAAGTTGAGTGGGAAACAATCTGCGACAAGTTGATCCATCTTTTTGAAGTTCATTTTTTTTTATTTTCTGTCAGAAGTCCTTTTGTATGTTTCATCAGGGATGTCTAAGTTTGACTTTGGTCCAAAACTTCGTCAAGAAATTTTGTAAAGAGAACGATGTTTTGATGAATTGGAATGAAACAAAGGATTGCTTTATGTTTCATCTGTTTTGATTATTGACTTGGTGTCTTTAATTTTGTCTTTATCTTTATTTCAACATCTGATATATTCAGAAAATTACATAAATAATGATTTTTTCAGCAAGCTTTTGTTTATAAAAAACAACCTAAGCACTTTTAAACAATACTCGTGAATTAGGATATCAATTTTGATGGCTATAAACATAGGGTGATATTCCCATCTATCTTGATTTAGACAAGAAGGATCTGAAAATGTTTGATTAAGATCATTTCATATATTTTCCTCAACAATGTTCTAGAGTTTACTAAAGTAATATTGTTGGAAGTAATTATCACTTGCAAAAAATTGTACTTGTCTAATTTAACACTAGAAAATCAACATGGTTAGCCATATGACATCAAGTATATGATGAATGTGTGTTAGTAGAAGACGTATCATTTCGAGGGTCACTGTATATTGTTGTGCACAACTTAAATTGATCTCCTCTAGGAGATGCTTTTTTTTGTTATTGTTTCTTGTTCTCGATACGTCACAGGTAATAGCTCTGAGAAGGATCCATAATGATAGTTGCAGGAAGCAACATGAAGCAAGACTATATAGACATAGAGTTGTACACATCTATGCGTTGAAGAAGAAGACGATTTTAACACATGCGGAGGGAACATATGACTTCGAAGACTATATAGCCTCAGAGGGAGTGATGTCTTCAAAGGTCATCACCTGATCATATTACTCATGGTTTGGGGAAGGTCATGTTTTTTACATCATGATAAAAGGAAGAATTTGTAAGAAAACATAAAAAAAGGTCCAGTTTTCCACTACATGTCTTGAGGAGGGAATCTAAATTCTCTTATTTCCAAAGGTATTGTAGAAATAAAATAAAAGACCCCCTTTGTCTATGTGTTTTCATACTGACTTTCAAAACCATAATCGTGATTTTGTATTTAGAAAAAATGATGATTTTTATATATTAAAAGTACATCATGAATTATTTGAAGGTAAACATATCACATAAGTAGTTTAGATAAGTTTTCCCTTTCTAGGGTCCAAACATTCATCATTTATTAAAAAACTAGGGAAAATAACATAACTCATAGTCTTAAGACTTATACCCTACCAATTTTGTTCAAATTTCTTTTCCAATTGATAGCCATTGTTGCTTTAGTGATAGTCACACAAATTTATGTTCTTTTAAGAAGGAAAATTCTATGAAAATGGCCTTAACCAACCACACGCAATATCGTTCCAGAAGTTTATATAACAAGAGAATAGACAACCAAAATGTAACATGTAAAGAAAAATTATACTCTCAACAATTTTTTCAATTTTTTTAGTTGGTGGGACTATAGGCTTCTACATACATTTGAATCTCATGTTTATTATGTATGCTTGTTCTCTCAGTTTCTTTTGAAATATACATAAAAAATTTCATAAGGAAAGGTCTTGATGCACTGGGGAATGCTCCAAACCAGCCTCTTCTGAATTAATAATTGAATTATCTAAAGAGAGGAATCATAAAATCTAATTAGTTCATCTCTGTGTGCATTGCATAGAGGGAAGGATCTACCTATATGTGCATTCTAAAGTGATAACTCTTTCAATAAGCTTCCTCCAACGCTATGGATTCTTTTGATAAAATATCCTCCTTTGAATTAAATTCTATATAAGCATGCTTAGAAGATATAAACTGAAAATGTGTTCTAGCTTCCATAATTCTTTCAAGTAAAGGAGCCAAATCAATATTTGATATTGTACATCAATTGTTGCACCAATACACAAGTAATTTTAAACCACCAAAGATTTGGATATTTGATATACCTTTTATGATGCCAATCGAAGAAGAATCCATAGAGTGCTCACTTCTTCTCTATTATTTGTTCTTAGCTTGCTCCATATTTGAGATTGAAATGGTGATGTTGATTGATATATAATATATCTCTTGTTCAGCATGAACTTAGGGTTCCTTGACACACTCCGTTTAAGAATCCCCATGCATAGTTTTAATTGATAGATGGTTCCTTTATCATTCTCACGAATCTTTATTTTATATTACTGCTACACTCTTTAAAGATCATTCAAAATTTGCACACCACCGTTGAAGCTTGTGATATTTTTTTCTTCAAAAATCACTTTTTTCATGGAAACCCACAAACCCCATATCACACAACAAATTAATGCTTTGAATGAGCTAACTGAAGAGTTTGTATACCACTTTTCAATGCATTGATCAAAGGATTCATTTTACCACTGACCTGGGCATTTTAGGATGGAACATACCTCCTACCACACCCTTTTGTAGTATGAACAATCCACAAATATATGAGTAATTATTTCATCTTCCAATCTGCAAAGGATGCAATGATTGGGACCATGCCAATTTCATTTGAGTCCATTGTCCCTCATCAAAATCTTGTTGGACAAAGCCAACCATGAAAAGATATTTATATTCAAAGGAAAGTTTAGTTTCCAAATTAAAGGCCACCACCATTTAATGTCTTCTTCCAGTGGTATAGGGACTATGGATTCATATCCTAGTTTCGCCATGGGTTGTCCCTTAGACATATATTTTGACCATAGAAATACGTCTTCTTTTTCAGATATATGAATAGAACTATGATTTAAGGGATGAAGATAATCATTGCATTCTTCCACCAACATCCATGAAGAGATCCAAATAATCCTTAGACTTCTATACTTGAGTCTAATTCGTCCCATTATCCATAAAAACAATGTCATTAAGCTTAAAAATCCCTTGTTGCTGATGTGCACACTTCATCCCTTTTAAAATATTATAGTTACATGTGCATCCTATCCATGGGTTGTCACCTACCTGGACTCATTTCCCATTGTCGACCTTCCATGAAACCCACTGTCCAAGAATAGGAAATGATTTTATTAAACATTTCCATACAATTTAGGCTCCTTTTGTTGAGGTAGGGTAAGAACGGATTTAGTCTTTGATTGAGAGATCCTACAGGTATTTATTTTTCATTAATTTTTCCCATTGTCCATCTTGAATGCTCATTCTCCACAGTGTATTTTCACCCAAATCCTAAGCAAAGAAATAAATATTCTTAAGACCCCAACTTCCATAAGCTTTTAGACGTGACTATTTTACTAATAGAATGCCATATTTTTGTCTTCTACTTGTCCATAAGAAGTGAAAATATTTTTTCTAGATTTTATCCAAAATGCCTTTTAGAGTATGCACGATGGAAAGGATTCAAGTGAAACCCTAATTGGTTCAAGTTGTTTTCCATATGATAGTTTTGATATTTAAAAATATTAATAATAAGAGCTTAGATTTACTCATGGATTGCATGAAATAGAAACTGTGATTTTTTAATATTAATTTGCATCTGGGTCGCTACAAAAAACAAGCTCATAATATATTTGATTGTCTCCCATTTCTTGGCAGTACCTTCTCCAAAGAGAATGATATCATATACAAACAACAAGTGCATTATAAAAAAATATTGTGATATTTTAATTTCTTTTATTGTACCTTGATGAATTGCATTCTTGATCAATCTGCTTAATCCTTCTGTGATCAGTAAGAACATGAAGAGTGACATAGGGAATCCTTTACCTAAATCTCTATAGACTTTGAAGAAACATGATGACCATTCATTTATAAGAATCACTAATGAGGATGGAAATATACATCCCATGATCCAATTTAAAACTGGTAGACTAATCCCAATTTGTAGTAAACCCAATCTCAGGAATAGCCAGTCCACTCAGTTGTAAGACTTAGATAAATAGATTTTCATAACAACCAAAGGATCATTCTTGGTCTTTATGGAGTGAAATATGTCTAATTCAAGATGACCACATCCTGAATTTTTGTATTTTCTATAAACCCAAATTGTTCCTCCAATATGAGTCGAGCTAATGCTCTTTTCATCCTGGAAGCGATTGTTTTTGAAACCATATTATATAATACATTTTATAACGATATGGGCCTGTAATATTCGAATGACCTTGTATAACTTTATTTAGGTATTAAGGCCAAGAAGGTGGCATTGACTTCTCCCAAAACCAATCTAGAAGATTTGGATTCCTCTATGACATTGAGCAAGTTCGTCTCCATCAGCTTGTGAAAACCAAGGAAAAACTCCATTGTCCACCCATTAGGGCCTGGGATTTTTTATTTTTTAAAGAATATTAGTTTACCATTCAATTCATTACTGGTCACTTTTGCTTCAATTTCGAAATTCAAGTCTTGATCCACTACTCTAGGAAAAATTCTAATGATTTCCATTTTCTCTGCGATGTGAGATGCATTGCACCTTCTATTTCCCATATCATGTTATATGATTTTCTAAAGTTTGAAAAATTATGGATGTTATCACATAATTTGTACTTGTCCAAAGACCAAGGCAAGTGGATATAGAATTGGCGTAACTGGGAATGACCTATCACTATCACCTTAATAGGAAATCTCTTTCTATTAGGAGTATGTTGTGGTACCTCAGGGGAGACGTCCTAGGTGACCTGAGGGTTTGAGAAGTCTAAGGAAAAGGATAAGAGAAATTAACTTCCCTTTCATAGGTCACTCAAGTTAAAAGGGTTCTTTAATTCTTATTAAATATGATGCAAGAAAATATTATTGTGTACCTACCCAAAACAAGACAACAAAGCAAAAAGGGGCATTTTCTAGGTACCAAAATGATATTAGCACTTCATAAGATAACATGAAATCTTAAAAAATGTGCTAGCTGATATAGAATTGAAATAGTATAACAATTTATAACATAAATAAGAAATTTGTAGCAACCACAATAATTATTCTTCAAAATGCCTGATAAAATACTTGAAATAATAACTTAAACTAGGCCAATTGATAATAGATAGTCATAAGTAGTTTTAGCAATGTCTAGCTAGCATAATATGTCACTTTTAGCGTTAATTTTATTTTGTTAGATGATTGTATCAATATTTTGCAAAAACAACAAGTAGGTTAATGATTTAGGATAATCCAAGGTTAATAGAAGTTAGTAGGTGTTCAAGAGAAGAGATTCTGAAAATTGTTTGATCAATCAACACTTATAATGGGTAGACTAGTGCCTTTATAGGGTAATGGAGTCAATGATGGAAGCAACAATTCTTAGAGGAAAATAGCAATGATAATGTTTAGTCAAAGGGGATGGAGAGAATGAGATATTTTTTGGTATCACAAGGCCTAAAAAATCTAACTCCTAGAGATAATTGCTAGAAACTAACAAAAAATAGGCCCTAGTGATTTCTCTTTTCCTTAAACAAATTGAAATAAAATATGCAATAGGAAATGAGGTAGGGTTACTAGAGTGATACAATGGTAGGGCTCTATTATTTACTTCTATATAGGTGCCTTTCAAGAAATTTTAGCAAGTGGAAGACTATAGAGAAAAATATAGTAACATATGTCTTTCGTGTGGGGTTTCAAGCAAACAATTTCATAATCTTTGAAATGAAACAAGTAAATTCACCATAAGAATTCATTCACAATAAAGAAATGCATATTTTCTATTTAATTCACCAAGAATAATCAATCATAAACCCTAGTTGAAGATCCTCCACATAAAATTTTTCCAAAATACACAAATATTTACCTTCTCTAAGAAGTGCGAACCACTAAATTTCATCCAATCACCCTTAGAGAGGGCTGAATTTCAAATCACCAGTTGTGTGATGAGTGAATGATGAAAAATGAGAGATTTGTCTCTCTATTTATACAATAATTACGACCTTTAATTAATTTTAGGTCATGAAAAGGCCGACATGGCCAAATTACATGAAAACCCCAGTTTTTACACGAATTCAAATAATTAAACCCTAAAATCATTTTTAGAGGTGATGTCATGCCTTTCTAGGGTGACATTGAGCCTCCTGGGTGAAGCGTTAGGCCTTTCAAGCCCCTAAATGATGCCACACGTTCCAATTAGGACACAATTGCCTCCATAATGCCAATCCTAATGTTGGGTGGCGTCTAGAGTCACAATGGTGACGTCATGGGCCTCCCAAGGCCAACGTCCAGGTGGAAGAGCAATATCCCCTTGGGTCTAGGCCTTCCAAAGTTTCTCTGGTGAAATGTCCTTCCTTTTTCTTACAACAAGTCTCTGACATCTCTCTACCCCTCTCTGGGGTCACAACATCCATCTGTGGGATTTCATCCCCATAGAGGTCTAAGCTAATCATCTCCCCATATGTACCTTTCCACCAGCCATGGTCTTGCAGCAATAAAAAGTATTCCCTCCATGGGCACATAATTCACAGGGATCATAGAAATACCAATCACATCCAATAATAAAATTACCCAAACGTGTGCATCAAACCCCCCTTTAACCAGAGAAATGCTCAAAGATTTTATGCAGTTTAAAAATTCAGGTTTGGAGAGGGTATCAGGATGTCCTATTGGGATAATTCTCCTCAATTTTGGGGTGTTTCCCAGGTGAGATCCAATCTAGTTCATGTAAGTGTGTGAAATGGTGTAGGGGAAGTGTTTGGGTATAGGGTGTAGTGATAACAGGGAAATTTAGGTCTTTCCGATGGGTGCCTCTATAGAGGGAGAGTTGTACCTTATCATGGATGCCATTGTTTCCTAGCTCATTCAATTCCTTTTATTCTTAGTCTTGTTTCTTTTTATTTTCAAGGGAAAATATTTGGGACATTGTCCTGGCGTGGTGACCAGAGGTGATAGTGTTACCCTCAAGCACTTCACAAAAATGAGAAGGTTGGATCGTGATGAGACCCTCTTTCTCTTGGATATGACACCAAGAACCACTAACTTGGTTCGGTGACCATATAGATGGTAGTGTCATACCACTACATGCCCATGGACCTAATAGGCTAACTCCTGATGAGACCTCCCATCCACCAACTAGAACTTGAGTTTTATTTTATCTTACAGGTCCCATTTTCTTAATGTGAATCCTTTTATTGCTTTCTCAAGAATCCTTAGGTGAAGCATCTCAAATATTTTATATTGTATTTTAACTCTTTCCATCTTCTTTTACCTTCTCAACCTTTAGCCCCTTCTTCCCACAAGGCAAGGTACAACCCTTCCTAGTGTGGCAAACCCAATTCTTGAACCAAGGTAGGGGAAGATGATAGGGATAATGATGAAAAATGGTAAGTATGGAAGGAATGGACGATGACCTATCATAGACCAACCTAGTGGCAAATCATCCTAAAGGGAACCAAATTACTATGGAATTTTGTCTCCCCCCAGGTATGATCAAGTTAAAGAGCATAATTTCCAAGCAAACTTTATGAAATAAATGAGTGTTCAATGTA
Source organism: Picea mariana (assembly GCA_032191745.1). Classification (NCBI taxonomy): domain Eukaryota; kingdom Viridiplantae; phylum Streptophyta; class Pinopsida; order Pinales; family Pinaceae; genus Picea; species Picea mariana. The sequence goes on along the minus strand of JASDQU010310004.1, from coordinate 76,386 downwards.
ACATATTCAAATGCTTCGAAAATCAGAGTGACACATACCATGATACTTGAACTCATTACCTCATGGAGCAAGACCCACTGCTACTTCAGGACATGACTGGTGGGATGGATGTTGTTGTTGTTGATAGATTGGATGCATTGAAGAAAATATGGGCCCTACTGGGCCAAGATCAAGTCGGTTAGCTCTCGGTACTCCATGTATAGGACCTGTGGACCTTGATACATAATATCCTTAGTTATCCCTAGGATAGGGGATAACATATGGCTCCAACTCGGGGACATGTTCTCACCATAGACTGCATGAGGACCTCAACATCTCTAGCATGACCTATATCTGCAATATCTCAATAAAATGAATTAGTAATATTTAGGGTGGTGATATCACCCCTCACTCATATATGATATAATGAAATAAAAGTAAGCATGCATATATATATAAAATGAAAATGAAACTACAACTATACTATACTAGCATGATAAGAAGGTGGTATATACAATGGATACAAATGCCTAACTTTCCTCTACTTACCTATTGGTTGACTTCTAGGTGTAGTCAAACAACCAATGAAACCATCCTATCAATATCTCATACTACGTACCTATGTGCTTCATCATAAACCAAAACAATGATAAGTCAAGAACAAAAATAACATGAGTTAGAAAATGTATTTTGTCATCATAAATTGTAAAATTTAGCTCATGGAGGTGGGAGGGAGGGAAAAAATTATGCCAATTCACACTCTTAGGAAAGTGATCAATCCATCTCAGAAATGGATCATGAAAAATCAAAGGTTCAAAAGAGTGACTCAAAGATATGAAGGTTGGCTACCTTGGACATCTTCACATCCTAAGGTCTGGGAAGGGACCAATAAGAACCTAGAGGACGAATTACAATTTAAGGGAAGGTTGAAAGACTGAGATAATAAATTCATTCTTAAGGTATTCAACCTACCCTTGAATTCTAAAAGTAGCCTTTGCCCTAGAGAAAAATTAATACAAAGAACATGCTTCCCAACTAAAACTTCAGTGACATAGTAAGATAAAGTAGTCAAAGGGCATTGGAAAACCTTGTCACAAGGATCCTTCTCTAGGAAAGCAATGTCCTCACCTTTATCAATATTTGAGCACAACGGTGGTTGATAATGCTCTTTATGGAATAGATTCAAGTGATCATAGGAATACTCATCAAAATCCTCAAGTTATGACCGAAAATCATCATGACAGTATAGAGCCAGGTCACCCTTGGGTGCTTGGAAATCATCTACAACCACGTCATCTCCTTGTTGCCAAATGTCAAAATTAGTAGTAACCTAATATGATATTTGTAAAGACAACTTTTGGAAATGACCCTCAAGGTCGTAAATGGGATCCCCATCATATCCAATCACATCCCATTTACGTTTCCCGACATGCATGAAATCATCAATATTATCAAAAAATTCATCACCTTTATCATAATATGAAGGGATTAAAGCATCCAAGGGATCATCTAACACTTCTTTACTTTCCAAATAATAAAATAAAACATCAAAATCTTGGAAAAATAAATAACTTATCATGTTTACTTTTTCCTGTGCAGGAGCTTCAAGGATTTCATTAAAAGGAAGAGCATGCATCACTGTCTCGTCCTCATGACTCGCCTCTACATATTCAACTTCACAATAAGGAGGATCTATTTCCTCCAATAATTCCCTTTCTTCTTCATTTGAATCACAGAACATGGTATCATCAAAGACTTGAAAAGTAAAATGACTAACCTCATCCTCTTCTTCTTATGTAGGAGGAATGGGCTCTTGGATGGCTTCATCAGAGGGAGGGGAACTTATCAATAATTCATCATCATGTTTGATATATCTAGGCTCTCTCTCTCTCTCTCGTCAACTAGGTCCTCATTATCCTCAATAGGAGCATGAGTAAATTATTTCTCTTCCTCATGGGATTGGAAACCTTCATTAGGATCCTTCTCCTCAACCTCTTGTTGATCGATGAATTGTTCCCTTCTTTCTTGGAATTTATTAACAAATATTTCAAGGGAAACTAATCTTTCCATGCTAAGATCATCTGGGGCATCTTTGGGGTAATCAACTTTAGTTTCTGGAGTAAAGAGGTATTCTCCCTTGAACAAGGAGATGTTTGCATCGATTTGTATAGCCATGTGATAATATTCTTGGTTTTTTGTTGGCCTCTTTTTACTGAGGAGAAACCCTAAATGCACTGAGAATTAATTGGTATAGAGGTCAGTGAGGTACCTGTCTTCATGTTGATGGCTTCTAGGAATTTGGTGTAGAAAATTCTCAAATCTGGTACTAAACTCCCTGACAGTCATGTTCTAAGTTTTTTTCATGTGTTCGAGTCTTTTAATCAACATGTGGATATCTTATATTCTAATATTCCATCTTTTGAAAAATGTTTCTTCTAATTGGTCCATAGATGTAATGTTTGCATCAACGAGACTGTCATAACATTTTTTAGCATTTCCATGAAGGATGGCAAAGAAAATTTTCATCGCCAAATATTCAACATCATCACTGATATGATGAAGTTGAAACAAATCCCAAAAATTATTCATGTGATCTTCGACTATAACCCCATCATTACCACTAAATCCTGGGAGCCATTTTTCATACCTCGGAGGCATTTATTAAGGGTAACCTGAAATTTTACTCATATCCAAGGGTTTAAAATTTCTTGGGTTCCATTGAGAAGCCACGGTTGGCTTTGTCATCAGTGGAGTCACCAGATAATCCTTCTAGGGATCATCAAAATGATGAGGGGATCACCCTCAGTGGAATCGTTAGGTAAGCTTTGTATGATAAAGGATTTTGAGAAAAGGCTTACCGAAAAGTGTCGTCTCGAGGAATATTGACTCAATTTTCCCCAAAAATGGTGCCAAAATGTTATCGCACAATTTGTACTTTCCCAAATCCAAAGGTAATTGGATACATAATTGGTGTAACCGGGAATGACCTATCACTATCACCTTAATAGGAAATTCATTTCTATTTAGGAATATGTTGTGGTACACTACGGGAGACATCCTTGGTGACCTAGGGTTTTAGAAGGCTATAGAAAATGATAAGATAAATTCCCTCCCCCCTCATAGGTCACTCAAGTTAAAAGGTTTATTTAAGTCTTATTAAATATGAAGCAATAAAAGATTATTGTGTACCTACCCAGAACAAGACAACAAAACAAAAAGGGGCACTTTCCAAGTACAAAAATGATATTAGTGCTTCATAAGATAATGAACTCTTAAAAAATGCGCAAGCTAATATAGAATTGCAGCAGTATAACAATTTATAACAACAATAAGAAATTTTCAACAACCACAATAATTATGCTTCAAAATGCTTGATAAAAGACTTGAAATAATAGCTTAAACTAGGCCAATTGATAATAGATTTTCGCAAGCAGTTTTAGCAATATCTAGCTAGCATAATATGTCACTTTTAGGGTAAATTTGTTGTTGTTAGATGGATGTAGAAATATTTTGAAACAACAACAAGTATTTTAATGATTTAGGCTAATTTAAGGTTAATAGAATTTAGTAGGTGTTCAAGAGAAGAGGTTCCGAAAATTGTTTGATCAATCGACACTTATAATGGGTAGACTAGTGCCTTTATAGGGTAATGGAGTCAATTATGGAAACAACAATTCTTAGAGGAAAATAGAAATGATAATGTTTAATCAAAGGGGATGGAGAGGATGAGAGAGGTGTTGGTAGCCCAAGGCCTCAAAAATCCAACTCCTAGAGATAATTGCTAGAAAGTAACAAAAATTAGGCCCTAGCAATTTCTGTTTTCCTTAGACAAATTGAAATAAAATATGAAATAGGCAATGAGGTAGTGTTACTAGAGTGATACAATGGTAGGGATCTAGTATCTACTTCTAGATATGTTCCTTTCAATCAATTTTAGCAAGTGGAAGACTAAGCATTAATGCATTAAGCATTAATTCTCAATAAACAAGCATTAATGCTTATTGAGAATTAAGCAAGCATTATTTCTCAATAAGAATTAATTCACAATAAACAAATTCATATTTTCTACTTACTTCACCAAGAATAATCAAGCATAAACCCTAGTTGAAGATCCTCCACATGAAAATTTTCCAAAATACACCAAGTTTTGCCTCCTCCAAGAAGTGTGCACCACTAAATTTCAGCCAATAACCCTTAAAGAGGGCCGAATTTCAAACCACCACTTGTGTGATGGGTGAATGATGAAAAAATGAGAGTTTTATCTCTCTATTTATACAATACTTATGACCTTTAATTAATTTTAGGTCATCAAAAGGCCGACATCGCCAAATTACATGAAAAATCCAGTTTTTACACAAATGTAAATAATTAAACCCTAAAATCAATTTTAGAGGTGATGTCATGCACTTCTAGGGTGATGTTCAGCCTCTTGGGTGAAACATTGGGCCTCATATGCAAAATTTTAGGCCTTCCAAGCCCCTAGATGATGCCACATGTGCCAATTCGCACAAAACTACCTCCATAATAAAAATCATGACATTGGGTGACGTCTAGGGTCACAATGGTGATGTCATGGGTCTCCCAAGGCCAAAGTATAGGTGTAAGAGAAATATACCCCTGGATATAGGTATGCCAAAGTGTCTCTGGTGAAACTTCCTTCCTTTTTCCTGCTTCAAGTCTCTGACATCTCTCTGCCCCTAGCTAGGGTCACATCATCCATCTATAGGATTTCAGCCCCATGAAGGTCTGAGCTAATTATATCCCCATATGTACCTATCCACTGGGCATGGTCCTATAGGAAAAGAAAGTACTCCCTCCATGGGCTTATAAGTCACAGGGATCATAGCAATGTTTGTCACATCCAATAATCAAATTACCCAAACATGTGCATCAAACCCCCCTTTACCCAAACAAATGCTCAAAGACGTTATGAAGATTAACAATTCAGGTTTGGAGAGGGTCTCAGGATGTCCTATTGGGCTAATCCTCCTCAAGTTTGGGGTGTTTCCCAGGTGAGAGCCAATCTAGGTCATGTAAGTGTGTAAAATTGTGTAGGGAAAGTGTTTGGGCAGAGGGTGTAGTGATAACAGAAAAATGTAGGTCTTTCCTATGGGTGCCTTTGTAGAGGGTGAGATGCACCTTATCACAGATGTCATTGTTTCCAATCCCATTCAATGCCTTTTATTATTAGTATTATTTCTTTTTATTTTAAAGGGAAAATCTGGGGGACACTATCCTGGCATGGTGACTAGAGGTGACAACGTTACCAACAAGTACTTCCCGGAAATGAGAAGGTTGGCTCATGATGAGACCCCTTTTCTCTTGTCTATGCCACCAAGAGCCACTAACCTGTTTTGGGGACCAGATAGATCATCGTGTTATACCGCTACATGCCTATGGACCTAATAGGTCGGCTCATGATGAGACCTCCCATCCACCAAATAGACCTTGATTTTTATTTTATCTTATGTGTCCCATTTTGATCTTACTGAGAAGCCTTTAATTGATTTCTCGAGAATCCATGGGAAAATCATCTCAAAGTTTTTATATTGAATTTTAACTCTTTCTAGCTACTTTTACCCTTTGGGCCTTTATCCCCTTCTTCCCACAAGACAAAGTACAACCCTTCCTAGTGTGGAAAACCCAATGCCCGAACCAAGGTAGGAGAAGATGAGAAAGATAATTATGAAAAATGGTAAGTATGGAAGGAATGGACGAAGAACTTTCATATACCAACCATGTGGCAACTCATCTTAAAGGGAACCGGCTTACTAGGGAATTATGTCACCCTCCCCAGGTATGAACAAGTTAAAGAGAATAATTTCCAAGAAAACGCTATGAAATAAAGGAGAGTTCAGTGCAACATATTCAAATTCTTCGAAAATCAGAGTGACACATACCATGATACCCAAACTCGTTACCTCATGTAGCAAGAACCACTGCTACTTGAGGACCAGGCTGGTAGGATGGATGTTAATGTTTTTGATAGATGGGATGCATTGAAGAAAATATGGGCCCTTCAGGGCCAAGCTCAAGTAGTCTGGCTCTTGGTACTCCATGTCTAGGACTTGTGGGTCTCAAGACATAATCTCCTTAGTTATCCCTAGGATAGGGGATAACAATGGAAAAACTTTGTATTCTGATCTCCCTTTGCAAACCATATGGCGTGCCTCTTAAATCTCCATTCAACTTCTTCAAGTTTCAACAAGTGAATTTTTCTATCCTCCAAACTCCTTACCATGCCAACTTCTTCTTCATTGATCACTATGAGTTGATTTGATGAGAACATAACCTTTATTTCTAATTCAATGTTGACCAATTCCTTAGAATTCACCTTCTTATGAATTTCTATTCAATCGTTTTCTTCTTTATCAATTTGAGATTGGCCACCATAGGCCTTGGTGGTTTTATCCTGTACATCAAAATATAATAATTACAGGCTCTTTGGAAGCTGTATTTATCAAATCTGCATTATAATTTATTTTTCTATGTTATGTTGTTATTACTTTCTCTTTTTTAGAAATCAATGTTCTTTAAAAAGTGAATAGGTTTATATTTTTTTCAGAAATAAATATTTTATTATGGTAAAGATAAAGACCTGTGTTAGAAATTTAAATTTAAAAAATTATAATTAGTTATTTTTTGATATAGATTCAAAAAAATATGAAGGCGATTCAACAAAATCAAATTTTCAGCATATTGAAATTTGTTCCCAAATTTATAAAAGCCCCAGATTCTCTGTTTACACATCTCTTGTACAGCTATAAAGGGAAGATTTATTTCACACATTTTATGGGTAGACACCCCCTTAATTGTCATATCCTTTCAGACCAACATTAATATACAATATGGGGTATGTTTGTTTGGGACTGTTACGCCACAGGAGTCTCTGAACATTGAGTTGTGACCACATATTAAGAGGGCGGGCTTAGGGAAACATGCCAACATTCAATTCCTATTCCACCAACATAAATTTCATCTATTGTTAGGTAAAGCCAATCCCAAGAAATCCCAAGAAAATGTATGTTGTGCAATTTCTTAAATCGCTCTCTTCGCGATCTGAAATTACTTTCTGGAGATCCTGGAGAAAGGACACCAAGTTTTCCACCCTGCTCCATCACTTTGCATCTCTTTTATACAAATCCCTGAGGGCTTCTTTGAAATCCTTTTGTCCTTTGGTCAATTCACACAGTGAGGCTATGATTTTTCCCCACTGCACACATTTGTCACAAGTGAAACGAGGCCTACAGTTGGGCGTGGTGGAGGGAGTGGAGGTGGCTTCATTAGGGTGGCGAGGTGGGGAAGCTGGAGCAGGTGGTCGACGAGGTGGGGAGGTGGGAGGAGGTAGTTGATGAGGTGGAGAGGGCGGGGGGAGGTGCATAATCCAAGGAATTTCCCATGGCATCAAACCATTCTACCCTACAACCATAAGGATTTGAAAGCGGTGACAGGTCCTGAGAAACTTCAAGAATTGGCTCAGCGGGAGAAGGTGCTACGATGGGAGCCAAGACAGGGAGGTCCGCTTCACAAATTGGCTTTGCAGGCGTAGGAGCGAAGGGGGGATCAAGAGCGATGAGAGGTGCATGAGCTATGGAAGGATTCACAGTGAGGAGAACATTGAAATATGGAGTGTGGTCGAAGCAGGGCATTTCCTTTCCCTTGGCAGCGTACCAAGTGACTCCTCACTTTGGTTTACCTCGTAAATGGGGCATGGGGAGGGGGGAAGGCTATCTCATGGTAGAGGACGCAGAGTCAAGTGACCAGGGAGCTCCAGATATGGAGAGGGAGAGCTCTGAGGTTCGAGAGAGGGAGAATTCTCCCATGACAGAGAGGAGATGGTCTGTGACATGATGTGCAGGTTTTCGGGCATGTGGGAGGGGCGTCCATCTTGATTGCTCTGAAGGGTGGCGAAGTCTAAGCTTAAATGTTGAGGTGATGTGCTAGGAGGAGGGGTTCCATCGTATGCCAGCTGGTTAGCGTTATGGCCAGGTGGCCTCCCCATGGCCTATCCATTCATATTGTCAAGAAACACCCTATCCGAGGGATAAAAATATTCTTATTAAATATATTGTTTTTTTGAAAATCTTTGAGTTCCACTGTATTTTCATATGGGCCACATATGTTGATAATATGAAAAGCTTCCTAGTATTAAACAAAAATTTTGGAATTCCACTCTATTTTTATATTGGCCATAAATGTTGATAGAATGAGAAGCTTTTATATCATAAAAGATATAAATTTTTCTCCAATAATTAAGTAAGCATACAAAATTTATTAACCAAATAGAACTTTTCCTCAAACTAATTACCAAATTTTCTGACTTTCCTACCAAGTTTACACATAAGAAATCTAGTCCTTCAATAATTTGCATAGCTCTTCTAAGATATTATCTCGTCACCCCCATGGTTTTTCGTAATATTACCGTAGTTTTTTTAACATAATAATATTAATGTTTTGAAGTTCTAACCTTTTTCTCACAATTTTTTTATAAATTTTTCCCAAACCTTTCAAAATTTAAATGACATGAGAATCAAGGGAAAACCTTATGAAGTAATTGGCCTTGTTTTAGGGCCCTTTCTAGAGCCTTATGTTTTTGTTTATATATTTCCTTGTCAGATTTATTTTGAGATATAGAGATGTAACATTTCCTTCCAAACTTAAGAAATTACATCATCTTTTAACATATCCAAACTTAATCCCTCTTCAACACCTTGTTTAGATCCCAACAAATATCTAGGTTGTTTAGAATCCTTTGAGATCCCTTCAAGTAAGGATAGAGGTGGGTGTAGAAGACCCCTCATATTTTCTTTATTTGATTAAAATATTTCTAATCCCTTTCCAACCTCTACTAACCCTTTAGTTTACTCCAAACCATGGCTATCATTACATATCCCCACAACCATTTTTTTACCACCAAAGTAGAAAACCCCTTATAAACTACCAAATATGGCCAATGAGAATCATCTACACATTGAGATCACTTTACATAATTCATGAAGTTTAAATGGAGATTTAAATAGTTAATATTTTGAGAGGAAGTTTCACCCATAAAACCTCAAACCTATTCCCCTTCACCTTTAACTCTGTGTCCTTCCACAAGCTAGGTTGAAGAGAAATAATATCCCTCCCTTTGACCCTCAAAAATAGATCTAATATGTTAGTATCCAAATCTTTTCCCATCTTTGAATCCTTTTCAAATGATAAATCCTCCCCACTAGCTACCTCTATAAAACATTTTTCTCCTTTCAATAGACCATATTTCAAGTCCTTCATAGGGCCTTGAGTTACCATGTTGTTTCACCTCCATACTTTCTCAATGAATTCAAGGGAACAATCACTAAGTATATGACCATAAGAAAGACCAAAAGAACACTTAAAAGAGACACCAAAATGATCAATATCCCGACGGTAATGCTTATTTTGTACCTCTCTGTTGATTTCTTCCACTAAGACATCCTTGAAATCTACCTCAAAAAGGATAAATGTTAGCATACATGTGTTATAGATTCAGTAACTATCATATAATTCCAAAGAAAGTACCTAAACTATTGTTGATACCTTTACCTTCTTTTGCACGAGCCTTCGTTTCTTTTTTCAGACCCCATTTATAAAATTCCCTAGCCATGTGGGTGCAAGAGGAATTTACCTTGTCAACATCCAAACCATTTTTCACCTACATCCCACAAAATATTGGCAATGAAAATGCAGAGAAAATGTTCCGTGAACCTATCTATGGTCCCAATTCTCTAACACTCCCATTCCGCATGGTTGTCACCACACCTGCATCCCACATTTTTTACAGTCTTTCTCTCGACATCCTTGGGTCTCATGCGGAGGAATAATGATCAACCCTTCCTCCCTAATCTGTCTTTCTATTCACATCCCACAAAATCATGGTAATGTAGAGGCAGGGGATGTTTACCTCAAAATTACATTTTCTCCCACTCTCCCTATGTCCTGCATTCTGCATGGCCCATTCCTACATCCCACATCTTGCATTCTCTCATCCCACATTCCTGCAGCTTCCTCTCACATCCACTTTTCATATTGCATCCTGCATAAGGCATGATTTATATTTTTGAGGTGACCATAGCACATATGTTGCACATCTTCCAGACAATAAGAATGACTCTTGTTAATTAATGGGGAATAATTTTCACACATTCCCCCCCAAGTATTTTGTATGCAAATAATAGTTACCATTTATGAAGTACATGGATCGAATGCATGAAGGGGAAAGTTTGAACAATAAGATTGACCCCTAATTAATGATTACCTAGGCACCTATCAAACAAAAATTCTAATTTATACATGTAATCCTCACATTTCGGCAAGCACATTGAAGGTGAAAAAGATGGTGAACAAGAAAAGGAGAGAGCATTATGTGGAGATACAGTGAACCCGCTAGCTTGTGAAAGACATGAATTATAATGGTCTATCATCTATAAGTGGTATTCTGATATTTCCATAGAATATAAGCTTACAAAAAAAGTGTGGATGTCTGTGATAGCTAAGGATGGGTGCATGCCTGAAGTATTCAATTCCAAAGAACTTTTAGCATGGTATTCTAGAAGATTCAATTCCAAGCACTAACTGATTGAAGTGAAGGAAAGTGGAAGGACTCCTATCCCTTTGAATCGAAACAAATTTAGAAGGATGTTACGACTTCCATAATTGGAAATATTCCTCAAAATATCTATGGTAGATTCTTTCTTGGACACTCAGGGTGGCGGGGCGAGTTTTCCCAAGGATTTTTTGGTCCAACCTCTTGTCAGACCTAATAGAACTAGTCATATTAAAATATGCATGTTGGCTCAGTCATATAGGGAATTTATATGGATTTTTGCACGCTTGGTGGGTTTGTATTCAACTTCTTATGTCCCCAGGTATGTCTTGTACATCCTCCACTACTTTGTACAAGTAGGGGAGATTTTTAATTGGGCCCAGATTATTTCAAATGAGATTTCCCACTAGCTATAAAACTTCATTCAAACCAAGATTTTCTTCATGACCTCTTAGCTTGTTATTGCTTTAGTTTATTGTAACATGTTTGGAAGCGTGCCCACAAGGGGAAATGTTGATTTCAATGAGGACCCTACTCAATTTTGGTACCCTATGTTATGGAAGCGCAAAACACCATTCCATTTCTACCAAATCCAAGATTCTTTTGTCAGAGAGTGAAAAAGTATGCTCACTAGGAGAGAACTAGCTAGGATTATAGAGGCATCCATAATCTTTCTTCTGGGGAAGGGAGTATGTATATTTGAAGAAAAATTCACATACATAAGGCTCTTTGGCTTTGAAGGGAAGCCCTTTATTCTTCCCTATTTTGTTTGTGATAGATTTCTTGTTTAAGAACTATGTAGATGATACAAAATGTGGTCCATGTTTTTTGATAAAAAGAGGAAGCATAAATTCATTCCCATGCCTTTCAAAATTGTTGATATTTCAATTAAAATTTCATATATCTTGGCTAATATGGATGGATTCTTTGATTCCTTCAATATGAAAGAGGATGAAGCATGCAAGGGATTTGATCCTGAAGGTGTTTTCATGGCTCAAATGGTTTCAATTGGCTATGGTTCAATTTTTACTAGGATAAAGGAAATCATAGAGGAAGCCAACAATAAAAAAAGATACACTTTTGAAGCCAAGGTAGTAGCCATGAGTGAAAATAGATGAAAGTAAACTAATTGCAAAGGAGTTGGCTCAGTAGGTACCAATTATTTTTTAGGAAGAGTTTTTGACTTCACATCATGCTAAATATGATAAAAAGTCTAGGAAGATGCAGATTGAGAGAGTCAATCTAAAATAAAAAAAGAGTAATAGGGAAGTGGAGCTTTGAGATATAGGTTAAATGTTTGAGGCCCTCAGGGGTTCTCAGGTTTCATCACTACTGCATTTGGGTCAAATTCCGACAGCGGGTTCGACGCAATTGCCACTTTCTATTGTCGGAAGACCGACAAACCTCAGACCCCCTCAAACGTCGTTTCACATGACGTCGTTTTTCCGACGACCTAATTTTCGTCTCTCTTGCGACGTTTCAAACATGGCAAGAGAGACGTTGCAAACGTGGCAAGACCGACGTTTCAAAAGTCGCAAGAGAGACATTGCAAACGTGGCAAGAGTGACGTTGAAAATGTGGCAAGACTGACGTTTCAAACGTCGCAAGAGAGACGTTGTAAACGTGGCAAGAGAGACGTTGCAAACGTGGCAAGACCCATGTCTCAAACGTCGCAAGAGAGACGTTGCAAATGTGGCAAGAGAGACATTGCAAACGTGGCAAGACCGACGTTTCAAACGTCGCAAGAGAGACATTGCAAACGTGGCAAGAGAGACATTGAAAATGTGGCAAGAGAGATGTTGCAAACATGGCAAGTGAGACATTTCAGAGGTGGCAAGACCGACATTTCAAACGTGGCAAGTGAGATGTTTTAGACGTGGCAAGAGAGACGTTCTGAAGGTGGTAAGACGGATGAGAGGAGGTATTAGCTCCGACGTGGTTGCTATGGGAGCGACACTCTTGAACGTTGCAAGAACAACGTCCATCAGGTAGCAACAACGATGGCCAGGAGTTACTAGCTCCGACGTGGTTGCTATGGGAGCGACAGTCTTAGAGGTGGAAAGAGAGACGTCTCGGACGTGGCAATAGCGACGGGAAGAGAGTGAAAGACGTCACAATTGCCACCTTTGTGTAGGTATTTAAAAAAAAAAATACAATATCAATATCAAGACCTAATAGTCATTCCAAGCCCAAAGGAGGAGTAAGTCATATAGGTGTCAGCTAGTGA